>JAODUJ010267612.1:0-10207 GCA_027564615.1 Psolus chitonoides
GATCTGCAGACTTGTACTCACCTATATGTGGGTCATACAAGTTACACCAATGTCTGTAAAGCGCTTTGAGACCGACTGAATATCAAATGTCAGATATTATGTATTATTGTTATAAGCATATTGCCATGACAAAATTGAAAGACTAACATTAACCGTTTGACATCAACTGAAGTAATTGAAGATAATTTTTCAAAATGATATTGAACAGTAATTATCTTGAGTAAAATTTACCTGGAAATCAAGAAATTCACCTATAAATATGTAATTACGACAAAATAAGCTTAAACAAAAAACTTACAATTGACTAAATTATTGGTGGTTCAAATACCCCACTTGTCCCGGCACCCTTGTGATATTCTAAATATTGATAGACATCTGTAAAAAAAACTAAACAATTACAATATCTGAACATGCTATTGTTATCAGACTTTAAAAGCTAAATGACCACTGGGCCGCCTCAGGCTTGCGATCGTGGTCGCAGTCATTGCGAGTACTTGTGAATGAATGCAATCCCTCAAATATCCCAGAGTGTGCGAGGATTGAGGGCACAGAGGTCGCTCGCAACCGCAGGTGGTCGCTGTCCACAGGTCACCTAGTTTTGAACAATTCCTCAGTCAGTCGCAAGATTGTTGCAAGCCGATCGCCAAGTGTGTGATAGTTGGTCCCGAGAGATCGCTGTGGTTGTTGTGTAAAAATATAGGCCTACACGAGAGGTCGCTGAGATTGCTGTGGGAGCTGTGTTAAAATATGGCATTACAATATAGTCGCTGTGTTCAAATATTAATTAACAAGAACGCCACTGTGCATTGTGATTTCTTCAATGAAATTTCTTGTTCAATGCTGATAGCTTGGACATGGCGACACTTGTGTGATATGTCTGATGATTAAGTTTGCAACCTCTTCCATAGCCCTGTTTCAGACTGCATGGTTGCATTGTAATGGTTACTATTTGGTATATCAAGTTTGTACCCATCAACCAGTATGCAAATTTGCAGTCAGATTTTTGCTACCAAGGGAACCAAGAGGTTTATTAACATCTTTGAAGAGCACTGTTTTATTCAGGTATGGCCACATCTAGCTAATCAAGCAGGCAACACTGCGTTGCTCACTTGGTACCATGTGCAGTGTTTGAGACATACATATTGTACTGTTGCACTGATATTAACATTTGAAGAAATTTCTTCTAAGCCCCGTCCAATCATGAATATAAATGAGATTGGCACCAAACACAATGGGGTCCACTACTCACTATGGGTAATCCACCACCCACGTATGAGATTGATTGGACCTTGCGCCATTGACTTAGAGTGATTACAAGCTAGGCGTCATGAACATACATATAAAATCACACACACTGACACTATACATACACACAAGCATGACTGCATAGATTTTTGCCTCTGGCAAGGAATAAATAACAGCGCCTAAATATTGTCACAAGCGATGAAAAGTGTGCAAGAAATCGCATAGTGTGCAATACCTGTGCTCGCAAGTAATCGCTTGCGACAAGTGATAGACCTCTGTCGCAGGGAAACTTAGCGACCGCCAATCGAACGTAAATCGCAGCAAATGGTTCTAGGCTCTAGACACTGAGTACACTTATTATCTCCTGCTTAGGCTGCTCATTAGAATTTGTATTTGTTAACTGGAGTATTCCACATGCCAGTTGTCAGTCAGCATTTGTGTGTGCACATTCCAGTAGTTAGTACGTGAAAGCTGTCATAGTTTAGTACCTCTGACACACTGTTACGATAAGCAGCGCAGTGGCAAGACCTGTGTGAGCTAGTAGAGATGTGTTTGTTGGCTTACCTGCTGCAAATCTGCAGCTCTCATATAAAGGGTTAACTAGTAAGCTCACCTCTCAACTAAATTCAATTAGTTCTCATAGCCTATGAAGTTTTACCTAGTGAGCTCACCTTTTAACTTATTCAAACAACCAAGACACCCTCCATTTCTAATTGTGCCGGTGCAGCCCCAGTACATATCACAGAAAAACATCTGACACATTCTACCTGAGAACGAATAGAAGAATGAGTAATAATTGTACAACAGCACTCACTATCCACATAGCAATGTGATATTACTTGCCTTACCAAACGTCAGCATAGTGTCTTTAGTGAACCAAAGTCTCAATCATAGTTGGGGAGAGAAAGGCCTAGGGTGTATTCAAAATATGATTTTCCAGTGAAAATGCCAAGAAAATCAAAAAAAAAAAATTCTATGCAAATCTCGAAGCAAAATTCAAATTCCCACCAAAAATATTTGTCGAAGAAAATTGTCTGTTACAACACTTCAAATTAGTCATAGTTCAGAGAGACTTTCACCCTAGCATTCAAATTATTATAACAATTCAGATAAATATGACAGTATGAAGTATGATATCCATCGCTAATAATCTACTTTTGTATAGTGTCTTGCGATATTGAGAACAATTTTTGCACACAATGTACTTCGGAGTCACCCCCTTTCCCCCATTCAATGTTGGTTAGGTGACAGTTATTATTCTTGAAATTTAGTGGATTGAACATGAAGAGGGGGGAGGGGTTTGTTTCATTTACCTTTTGGCGGGGATTGTAGGTGTTCTCAGGAGAAATCTTGCATCTTGCTCCAAGGATGTCAAGGAGCCTGCCTATAAAGTCTTGGTGCGTCCCAAGTTAGAGTTTGCGGCAGCATCATGGAATCCATATATGCCAGTGATCTCTAGAGTCTATTCAGTGCCAAGCAGCTCGTTTTGTCACGAATAACTATGACAGAACAGCTAGTGTTACTGAAATGCTTCAAAATGGAAACAGGTCAACTCGCCGCAAATCAAACTCGCCGCGGTAAAACTCGCCGCAAAACAAACTCGCCGCAAGTCAAACTCGCCGCAGGTAAAACTCGCCACAGGTATAATCGTTATCGTTCATGGGACCTGGGGGAGGGGTGTAAGGGGGGGTGTCCCCCTAAATGCAATTTACAGGTCAATTTAGATGCAAAATGGTGCAACATATGCGTTTTTCCAAAGAAACTGGTGACTTTCTCGCATTGTTTTTTTCCTCTCGCGCTTATTATTTTTGCACTTTGGTTGGTGTTTGAACCCCCAAAACCCTCTCAGTGGCTACGCGCCTGTGTGGATTTATTGGATCTGTACTGTACACAGTAAGTTGAAATGTAATAGTTGATATGTAAATGGTTGATATATAACGAGGAAGTATAATATTCGGCCGGCTTTAGGGGTTTCGTAGCCTAAACGACATTCAAGTATAATTGGTTGATGGGTAAATCTAATTGAATTTCTAGGTTAAAGATAGAGAATATCGTATTGAATCGTAAATAATGATAAGCTATAAAGATATGCTCGTTCCTACTGTACTTCGACTGCCAGCACTATTTAAGTATTTGCTTACTTCTAACTGGGCTAGTTCTATTTGAAGCAATCATTCTCCTTGTTTCAGTTTTCAGACACACATGCAATCATTGATTCGGTTTTACCTGTGGCGAGATTTACCTGAGGCGAGTTTTACCTGCGGCGAGTTTGTTCTGCGGCGAGTTTTACCGCGGCGAGTTTGTTTTGCGGCGAGTTGACTCGCATTCGATTAGATCATGATGATATAAAGGCAATGTGCATTCCACTCTTCGAAAATATGTGCTGCTAACATTGCACAAACCTGCTAAAAGGCAAAACAGGGGGTTCAATTGTAGAATAGGCTACCCTGCAATTCTTCCAATAATCAGTCATTCTCAATAGATTTCCATGCTTGACTGTATTTCATGTGGTTCTGTATTGAACTTGGGTTGTTCAACAATTGCTCCCAAATGCACAGCTGTTTTACTTTACTTTTAGAAGAAACTTAATTAAGAAAATGTGGTCCTTGTCCTCTTTTTGATTTATTCATTCATAATTATACCAGCGACTAATTCATACTAGCCTACGTTAGGATAGCATAACCTATACATTGCTAGCTAAGGGTATCCCAATACAAATTCGTCGCAAACAAATTGCTGTTGTTACTTATAATTATGGGTAGGCCTAGGCTACAGTGTAACTGTTGTTACTGTTAGGCCTAGCCTATTATATTTATAGCATGCAATCCCCACTAATCACTGTAATAATATGCATCTTTTTGTTTCGCAGGAATATCATCATTATGCTAACGTTAATTTGAAATTGAATAAAAGAAACCTCACCTCGAAAAAAGACGTAATTAATAACTGAACGTAGCCTACATCGGAACAACAACATATCCTATGCAGTATTGCACTGCATGCACATCAACAATGGAAGTCCAGTACAATAATTATGGGAATACAAAATGCCACGGCCAGGTTACTTATAATAAATTATTAAAATTAGCATGTTCTTTTAATGAATATAATTTTTTTAAACAGGCCAATCATAATTGGGGTATTGTGTACTGTAAATAATGGAGTCTCTCTTTTCTGAATTTCTGCTTCAGTGATTTTTTTTACCAGGTAGTAGGCCCTATTTCATGTTGTTTATGTTATATAAGTTAAGCATTGGACATTCTTTGCATACCAGCCTGGACCAGGGAACCCCCTTATTTTATTTATGGCACGCCGTATGATTGGAAAAATATACACACAATTACCAAAAATGTGAATCGAATGGGCGATGTGCGGGTGCGGGGGCGGCACGGGGAGGGAGCATAAATTTCCAATTAACGCTTAGATGTATTTCGCCTCGCATTGTTCTACGGTACCTTTTGTTCGGTGGCATCATCCACTAAATGCCCAGTGTTACATTTTGGATACAACAACTCGAGTCTCAATGTATACATATGTCATGGATGGCAGCAATTTACAAAGCGAGAAAGAAGGGAAAGACCTGGCAGCAGAGACGTCGCTAGAGGGGGGAGGGGGGTCTCACCCCCCAATATTGGTCGAACTGACGATAGTTGCAAAATCCGAGAGCAGCAGTCGGAATTTCCGACAACTGGAAAGTAGTAAATATGTACTATATAAGTAAGTAAGAATATGAATGAATTTTCCGACAAACTACAGTTTTTGGGTCAGAAGAGTGAAAATTCCTACTGCCGACATTAAAAAACAGTTTTTTACTTCGCGCGCATTCTCGATTTCATCCTTGTTATTTGGAGTAACTTCTAACCGCATTCGAATTTTCCGACTATTCGTACATGTTCTGCTCATACGAAAATACATTTTCTGACAAAATACGGTCAGTTTTTGGGTCAGAAAAATAAAAATTACGAGCGCATTCTCTATGTTATTCTTGTTATTTGGTGCCACTGTGCTACCGCATTCCAATTTTCCAACTATTTGTAAAATCCTGCTTATACGAAATGGATTTTCTGACACAGCTTTTAGGGGAGAATAATAATAAATCCGACTGCAGTTATTGGAAAAAACCGTTTTTTCGCCCGCTCCGCGTACAGTTTGGTTGCTTGTGTTTCTCATTCCACGTGACGTCACGTAATTACCACTGCAAATTTTGCGCGCTTCGCGCGCAACCCGATTTGTGCGACAGTCGAAATTGTTGGGCTTCAAAACCTATCCACTCGGAATTTTGGACCCTACACCCCCAATCCGAAGGTCCTCGCTACGTCCCTGCGAGTAACACTTCAAAGCATATTGGATTCAGAAGTCGGGGTGAAACTGACACTCTACAACGACCACTCCATGTGAATGGTCATACCAGATATAGTACCAGAATCCACTCTCGAACCACCGTCACCGTGGTCACGGGACATCCATATATGGCCTCACTGATATATTAAAGTATTTCTGATGGCCATAATGTCTGTATTCTGTCAATAGAAGGAAAACAACTTTTTATATGATTTTAATTCAACAAAGATGCTTTGGTGAAAATTGAAACAATTCCTCGTGTAGTTAGGGGCGATAAGGTAGCAAAAGGTGAATTACATAAAATAGGTACGGTGCAACAAATAAAATTACTGATATACTGCACACTTATGTCAGTTATGTATGTCATACAACGAGGTTTTTTCCCCACATCAACCATATTCCGATCAGGTACATTAAATCTGTAGACGAACTACCATTGAAATACTAGCCTATATCAATTTTCGTTGTACTTCATTTACAGACAATAGAGGAGTACGATTATTATCTGAAGAATATTAATATTATAGCCTAAAATTGGTTGACTTTATTAATTCGATTTGGATTACTTTTTTCACTAGGCTTGGTAAAGTGCGAGATTAATAAAACGAACGGAAATAAAGCTCCAATTATCTAATATTTGAGTGATCTAATTTCCATTACAAGGCAGCTGCTACGCACTGGTTACAAGATATTTTCTGATTGGCTGTTCGTATTGTATAGTATTGATTGTACACTTTGTTAGGATTAGAGATTAGGTTAGGGATTAGGGTTAGTGTTAGCCAATTAGGGAAATTCTTGTAAATAGGGGGCGTATCGACCATACAAGGACCACTTTTTGTGAAGGGAAATCAATGAACCAATGACATAATGATTTAGTGATGTTTAGTATATTACAATAATAATCTTGGTAAAAGTGCGGGTTTCCGTTTATCTAATGATTTAGTGATCATGTTTGCATTACATTGAGCAAATTTTGTGAAAAGAAATGAGGGTACTGATGATGTAATTATTTAGTGATCTTATTCACACTACAGGAACAAGTCTTGGTAAAACAGAAATGCAGGTATCGATGATCTAACGATTTAATAAATTCATTTCATTACAGAGATAAATCTTGTTGTAGAAGAAAAACGAAGGTAGCAATGATCTAATGATTAAATGATCTATTTTCATTTCAGGATCCAATATAAGGAAGAGTTACGGACATGAAGTGAATTGAATGTAATAATAGCATAGGTGTTTGTCCTAATATAATTATGTTCTTATTTTCGTTGCAGTGACGAACCGTGGCAACAGGCGAGAGTTGCAAAAGAAGGAAAGTAAAGAAACCAATGGGAGGCATCGATAATGGTGAAACGTTTTCTGTGGAAAATTCAATATCCCTTCATACAATATACCAGTGGTTAATATTTTAGCAACATTCAACCTCAACCAAGAACTGAGAAGGAAGAACATGCACCGGGTATATGGATAGGGACGCAGTGATATATTCTATATATATTTCTATGGTGGCAGATTTGGCACAGCAGAAACGGTTCACTGTTCTGTGGTTTGTTGGTAATCATATCCTAACAGTGTTCACCTAATAAAAGTGGCAGACCACTTGCTCTTTGGTTAGGAGCGTTCATATCATATACCGTCACACCATTTACGTACTGGTAGGAATTGTTCATTCTTCAGTCCTATCTTAACGGTGTTCAATATCAACAAAAATGAACGAAAGAACAACGGATCTCTCATGACCCCAATATCGTACACTGCGGCACTATTTACCGTACTGTAAGAATTTTTGAATTTGTTGTTGTTTTTTGATAATCCTATCCTAACGGTGTTCAACCTCAGTACCGTAGTACCATACTCTGCGGCACCATTTACCGTACTGGTAGGAGTTGTTTATTAGTTTGCTGTTTGTTGGTAATCATGCCTAACGGTGTTCAATCTCAACAAAAATAAACGAAAGAACACCGCATCTCCGGACCCTAATATCATACAATGCGGCACCATTTACCGTACTGGTAGGAATTGTTTATTGTTTGTTGGTAATCCTATTTTAGTGGTGTTCAAAATCAGAAAATTGAACGAAAGAACACCAGATCCTGGACCCTTATATCATAGACTGCGGCACCATTTACCGTACTGGTAGGAATTGACCATTGTTTTATTGTTTGTTGGTAATCCTACTCTAAAGGTGTTCAATCTCAACAGAAAATTAACGAAAGAGCACCGGATCTATGAACCCTAATATCATACATTGCAGCATCATTTGTCGTACTGGTAGGAATTGTTTCTTGTTGTGTTGTTTGTTGGTAATCCTATCTTAACGGTGTTCAATATCAACAAAAATGTACGAAAGAACACCGGATCTCTTGACCCCAATATCATGCACTGCGGCATCATTCATCGTACTGGTAAGAATTGTTCATTGTTTTGTTGGTAGTCCTATCCTAACGGTGTTCAATCTCAACAAAAATGAACGAAAGAACACCTAATATCGTACAATGCGGCACTATTTACCGTACTGGTAGGAATTGTTCATTGTTTTGTTGTTTGTTGGTAATCCTATCCTAACAGTGTTCAATCTCAACAAAAATGAACGAACAAATACCGGACCTCTGTACCGTGATATCATACACTGCGGCACTATTTACCTTCTGGTAGGAATTGTTCATTGTTCTGTTGTGTAATACTATCTTAGCGATGTTCAACCTCAACAAAAATGTGCTTTATATTCGATTACCTGGTAGCAAATTTGACGATAACAATATTATGGTTTGTCATGCGTGGTACATATATTGATTCCTGTTGATTTTGAAAGAAGTCGAAGGTCATTTGCGGCTAACAATAATAACTTTGACACCAGTCTACCTCATCAATGTCATGTTGAAATGATATCATACGTATATTAGGCTTACATAGGTTCCTGAAATTTAGTATACGTATCCGTTGATTTCTAAGGAGGCTGGAGGTCATTGGTGGTCAACAAGTGTAATCCACTACTGTAAACATCACATTATCTCGACAGTGCCATGTGCTGTGTATTATATACCGATGATATTGATTTTGAGGAGTCAAAATGCATTTGAAGTTGAGCTCAGGAGGGAGTTTGTGGGGTTCATATAATTGTCATCGCAACTATTAAATAAACAATTTCTCCGGTGTGAAGACTAGATCTGTTAAACACGGGTCTACACTAATTAACATAAACTTTCTGCCGAAACCTTTGAAATACGAACGATGTCACATACATAACCTGTTTATGCAACAATATGTTATGGACGTAACGTTATATTTTGGATTGTCTGATAAAATTGAATGATCCTATTAACAATAATAACATTTTATTCTTCACCACTCAGCTGTCACACTCAAAGAGCTCCTCTATAACGTGGTCAAACTCTAAATACACTGACACGAGATTATCCGCATCTACTTGGATTATCCCATGCCTATATAGGTCATTGATGTAAATAGGTCCTACGTGTACACCCTGTATGTATACGTTATCCCAGAAATAATAAGATAGAATATTGTTATACAAGGTGCTACATGTATTAGCTATGTTTGTTTATTCTTCTTTATCGATTTTGAAAGTTGTCACATTTTATTTGCGGGTAAACAGGGATCAAACGCTGAAAGCTTTGCGATAATGTAACTTTTGGATCTTAAACTTGATACGAAACATAGGTTTATAATAATACATAATAATAGCACATATCTGTATAGCGCCTGTTACAAAAATGTCGAAACGCTTAACAGAGATGAAAGAACAAAGATACAACCGTGCGAAACAAAAGAACAAATTATGAGACAGATTAAACAAATGATTAGCTCATTCCCTGTTGAGGGGCCTAATATCATCTCAGGTCTCCACATGTGCTGATGCATGTCCATACTAAAAATCTTGTAATGAGCTAACTGTAAAGTGTCAAGTTGGATTCAACTGTTAAACTCTTCACATCGGAGTTTCCCAGGGTAATTAGGGGATAACCTGTTGAGGAGCCCGAACTCATCTAAGGCCCTTGTTCTTAATGGGCGACCCGCGGGTCAAATTTGTCCCGCAAGCCCATTCAGTCTGGCCCGCGAAGAAAATGAAAACAGTGCAAAATATATTTTCTATGCAAAATCGACGAATAGCCTATGTTCTTTAGAGTGGAAGACTATAAACCAACCCAATCCTTCAAGCAAAACGCCGCGTCTTTGAGTGGGGCCAACCACGCACTGGTCTAACAATCCGTTACCAAGCAACTGCCAATCAAACCCCAACCCATCCCGAAAGCGATAAGAAATGTTGTCTATTTGTCAGGAAAGTGGTATTTCATAAGAAGTATGTCTGGAACTGATGACAATTTTCGGCGTGCTGCGCGCGCACATATTCGGCTTGTGGAAGTTTGATTACCCGAGGCCTCCGGACCAGGCTCAACCGGAGATATCTGTTGCTCATTGCATCTCCTTGCCGAATGCCGAACGGGCAAAGGGTTCTAGAAAATCACCGACCCCCCCCCCCTCCGCCACCCCATAGGGAAGAAGAAATCGCCACCCTGTTCATGCCCATGGGCATTTTATTCATCCGTAGAAATACATGTAGTCGTACATAGCATTCATTTTGCCTAATTTGACCAAA
>JAODUJ010267722.1:0-10206 GCA_027564615.1 Psolus chitonoides
CCCCCCCCCCCCCACTAAGTGACCTTTGACCTTACCCATCCCGTACTAATAAAACAGACACAACTCAACCAAAAACATAACCTACTCCGATTCCATCGGTGTAGGTAACAATTGCTCTCAGTTTAAAGGATATTTGAAATCTCTAAAACCAAGGCTAGTAATTAACAATAAACATAATGAATAAGTATATGGAAGTAAATGTACCACACTGACCAGGGCCGGATTTAGCTTGTGGGGGCCCGGGGCAAGGATGTTGTGGGGGGGGGGGCTTCCACGAAATTGTGAATATTTCTGAAAATTGTCATGGGCGGTACGGTAGGGTCTACGGGGAGGAGGTTTCGATCTCCCCTTTGATGATTTTTTGTCTGATTAACGGTGCGTAGATAATAATAATATATGGTGCCATATTTTGTTACTTTTGAAGTAAATTTATGTTAAAGAATTTTTCATTTTTCTCAGTTCTGCTAAAGAAATTTGAAGAAAAAGTAACATTTCACAACACCTCATCTAAGACATTTTTATATAATTGAGGGTGTTTAGCTAAAATACAATGGTTGCAATTGCAATTGTTTAGGCTTTTGAGTGACCACCAAGTCGCATTACGTTTTCAAGTTTCAAGTTTCAAGTCATTTGGATATAAGTTAACAGAAGTGATATGTCAGGCCTAACTATAGATGAACACATAAACACCACTGCACGCAAAAGCGCGCGAAAATGTGTCCGATCGTCGAATTATATCTGTATATAGGGCCCCATCACATAACCATATACAATATCGCTGTGGGCGAAGCCCACGAACAAAATGGTCGAGAATTTCTCTATCATTAAGGGTGCTTATATGCAAAATGGTACCATATTTTACTGACTCAGATGCAAGACAAACTGTTTGATTTGTAAGCTTTACGTCACCACGCAATCGGTTCAAAGATTTGGTGGGAGGCCCGGACCCCGGGCCCCATGCCCCTCCTTAATCCGGGCCTGACACTGACCGATCTAAATTGGCCACGCCACTTTTCCAAAGACGTTTTTGAGATGCACTCACAAACCAGGTCTATGTAGGTCAGGAATTGCCCCTTAACATACCATAACTATGAGTCACTGAAACTCTTGAAAGAGAGTGCTAGATTAAGTGGGCCATAATTACCCCATCCCCATAAGCCTTTAAGAATATGCCTTGATGTGTTGTGGCTGAACGTTACCATTCCGGTTTGTAGGTAACGGGGTAATTGTCATGACTTTACCGCACATCTGGCGAGCAGCTGTCCCATGGTTGCGGTCTGATGTAAGAAAGGAGATGTTAGTTACAGGGAATGCTGGAAATGTCAAACTACGATGTACACTCGTTGACGGGCAACATTTGGTCACTACACGAGCACCCATCTCCCACATCCATCCCATACAATATGTTATTCGTCATCAGAATTGAAACCCTGGAAAGAGCACTCATCTCACTCCCCCCTGCAATGAACTATTCCTCCTCTTCTTTTCCATGCATTATTTATTGTCAGAGTTAACGCCCTCAACAAAGCCCCCCCTCCCCCCCCCCCCCCCACCTCCGCAAAGAACTATTCCACAACTTCGTTCCCATGCTTTATGATTTAACCCACTCAACCATGTCCATCCCACACATCTAATCCCTCCCCAACGGTATTTTATGTCTTATCATATTTAACCCCCTGGACAGAACACCCATTTCACACATCCCTTGCGCAGGGACGCAGCGAGGAGCGTCCAATTGGTGGGTGTAGAGTAAACACATCCTACTGCATAGGTTTTAAGCCCAAACATTTCTACTGCTCAACGAACTTGATTTCGCGCGAAGCACGCCAAATTTTCAACGGTATTTACGTGTCCGATATTTCGGCCGAGTGACGTCATGTGGAAAGAAAAAACAGCAACTAAGCTTACAGAGCTTATCAGACGTTGGCCAGGGATATTTATGATGAAGAGAACGGCTTCAAAGTCATACTAAGACCTGATCAAGTAACGCTATTCGAAAATTGGAGAACACTGCATAGACGGGATTTGTTCATCGGTCGTCGGTCCTGAGGTCTGGCTACCTTAGAAACGATGACTGGATGACCAACATGCGAGTGATCGGGCAACTTGCTGTCAGAATGCTGATGATTTAATGATAATCATGTATGTTTGCCTGTGTTAGGTATTGTGGTTGAATGATGAGCATGCTTCTAAATGGCGAGGGCAACTTGATATATAAATGGTGATTCTTCTTCTTATCGTGTCCACAAAACAACAGTAACGCGCAACACAAAGTTAGATGTGGTTTAACCCAAGTTGAACACATCGTTGTCCATTCTCATTATATTCTGCTAAATTCAATGCTGTGCAGGGTCGCTCCAGCAAAGGGCAGGCACATCAGAAGATGCTGAATGGTTTGTGGCCGTGCACCGCAGTCGCACACAACGTCCTCTCCATCAAGGTATCCCCACTAGGAAAACATGACCCCTGATAGTCCAGCACCAGACACCAGCCGGTTCAGGCACCCCACTCTGCACAACTTGCATCTGCACCAGGCGGGTACACCCCACCCACACTGATCCCAATGTTGCCGCTGAGCCCCTCCCTCCACCGGTTGACGACTCGAAGGGGGAGACACACTTCTGGAAGCCCCCTCCAGATCCCAGCCGACGCACGGCCAAACAAAGGATCCCCCCTGGGGGTCATATGGTGGGGAAAATGGTGATTGGTCATGCATCTTAAGTATGGCTGGATTAGTTGCTGTCTGATTGGCAATTGTATGATGATCATATATCATAGGTACTTTGAAAAAGGTAGTGCAACTTGATATCTGATTGGTGATTGAATGATAATGATGCATGTTCTTTGAAAATGACAGAGTAACTTGATATCTAAATGGTGATTGAATGATGAACATACATCTTGGGTACTTTGAAAATGGCTGCACAACTTGCTGCTTAATGGTGATTTGAGTTGTTATCAGTTATTGAGGGTACTTTGACAATGGTCTGGCAAGTCAATAATCTGAATGGTGATTGAATGGTAATAATGTATTTTGGGTACGGTACTTTGAAACTGGCAGGCATAGGCGTACCGGAAGACATTTCACACGGGGAGAAGGGTGTTTGCCCTGAATATTTCCCGACATTTGGTTAAATTTGCCCCGAAAAATGAAGAGACATTTGGTTAAATTTGCCGTAAAAAATGAAGTGCCCGTGCCCTGAAATCGACAATGTTATTGCTATGGGGGCTACCGCCCCGCGAACCGACCACCTCGTACGCCTATGATGGCAAGGAAATTTGATATCTGGATATCTTGGATTCTTAGGTCGTCCGTAGAAGTAGATCTTATGACTGCGCCTTTCGTGTGTCTGTTTGTGTGTGTGTCTGTCTGTGTGTGTCAAACTGTTAGTGCATAATTTTTGTTTTGTCCATATATTTTCCAAGCCAACACCGATCGCAACCAAAGGTGTATCACATGTACACCATGGGTACCTACACATGTTATTGAGATCAAAGGCCACATACCAAGGTCAAAGGTAATCTGAAGTCAAGTTGCAAAATAGCCTGAAAATGGTCTCAGTTGCAAAGTTGAGGTTCAATTGCAACCACACTTAGATCATTGGTTCAACATGGGTACTTTCATATGTTACTGATATCACAGGTCTCATACCAAGGACAAATGATATATGTGGTCAAGTTGTAAAGTAGCCTGAAAATGTGTCTCATTTGAAAAGTTGTGGCACAATTGCAACCAAACTTGAATCGTAGGTGCAACATGTGTACCTCCGTATGTTAATGAGATCGAAGGTCGCATACCAAAGTCAAATGTCATCTGAGGTATTTTCAGGATGTTTACTTATCTACACAGACGACCTATTCTGCACCCTTGGTGCTATTTTTTCAATGGTTGCGCAATTTAATTACCTGAATGGTGATTAAATACTGATCATGTATTTTAGGTATTTTGAGAAGAAAGTTTGGACAATTTGATATCCGATCAGTGATCGAATGATGATCATGCACCTTGAGATACTCTATGAATGTTTGGGCAACTCGATAACTGAATGGTGTTAATAAAACACTATTATCACGGTGATGAAAAAGGTGAGTGAAGTAAATGTTGGGATGTAATTCGAGGTGGGGTGGTGGTGGTGTTGCAAGGGCAGCAGCGGGAAAAATACTAATACTTGAATAATAACATTGACAATGATGGAGCTCGGTGAGTGTGTGTATTATTTATTTCCTGTCAGACCGAACCCCTTGGACAGAACACCCATTTCACACAACCCACATGATGAACTAATTAACTTCCACCAGACACCCGCTAGCGGGAAATGTATGATGAAGGGAACAGCTTCAAAATCATGTTCCAACCACATCAAGTGGTGCTGTTTGATAAGAATGCCTCGTCTTTTCAACAGTTGTGTATTTATATATTATTTGCTATCATATATAACCCCCTGGACAGAACACCGATCTTACACATCCTTCCTCTACAATGAACCATTCCACGTCTTTGCCATATTTTATTTATTACCAGATTCAACCCCTTCGACAGAATAGCAATCTTCTCTCCCCTCCCCTTATCTTTTCCATGTTTATTTATTTATTTTGTGTCAGATTCAACCGGTCCAGAATACACGTTTCACACATCCCTTACGATGAACTGATAAATTTCTACAGAGCCTACCAGACACTTGCAAGAGAAATTTATGATGAAGAAAACAGCTTCAAAACCATGCTTCAACCAGATCAAGCGGTGTTGTTTGACAACTGGAGAATACTACATGGACGGGAATCATTCACCGGTCGTCGCGTGCTGAAGGTTGCCCACCTTAGAAACGATGACTGGATGAGCAACATGCGAGTGATTGGGCAAATTGCTGTCTGAATGCTGGTGATTAAATGATTATCATGTATTATATGTGCTTAATGAATCAAGCGATGTTTTATACTTAAAAAAAACAGGATTTGAACCTGATAGAATTGTTTGACCTAGCTCTGTTGATCTCAGGCGACCCTTGACCTCCATCAAAAACAATAGGAATCATGTACTCAATATGAGGGCTGGAACATCCAAACCAAGCATGAGCTCAATCAATTGAAGTTCGCCCTATCAAGTTACAGTGGTTCAAGGTTTTTACTGTTTGACCTCCGCTGACGTCGGGTGACCATTGACCTCAACCAAAAAGAATAGGGACCATCTACTCACCATGGGTAATTCATCAGCCAAGTATGTGAATGATCTAAACTTGCTTCATTCACTTAGAGTGGTTGCAAGAGGCGTTACAGACATATAGACACACATGCATGACTGCACAGATTCATTTTGCCTCCGGCAAAAAGTGGTTCTGGGCAATTTTCAGCGAAATTTAATTTGGTCACGCCTCTCATAAATAGTAATGATGTGCGATGATATGCTAACCTAGGCATGTACCCCACCTAACAATTATATAAATGAAATATTAATGAAAGTTGCACCAAAAACAATACGGGCCATCTAGTCACTATCGGTAACCCACCACTCAAGTATGAGAATGATCGGACCTTGCGTCATTGACTTAGAGTGGTTACTAGCAATGTTTGGCGAAACTCCATTTGATTATTGATGACACGCAACAAGGTACTAACCTACGCATGTACTCCACCAAAATTGGACACACGGTTGCCGAAATAGTAAGATATAAAGAAAATGCTTCAAAGAATTGCTTCAAATTTGGCTCCGCTTCTCGGGAATAATATTGACGCGCAGTAAGATACTAACCTACGCATATACCCTACCTATCAATGCCACCAAAACAACTTTGAACAAAATCGGACATACCGTTGCTGAGATACTGACATTTTGGGAAATTGCTTCTAAGTCCCGCCTTTTATGAATATTAATGAGATTGGCACCACAATCAACAGAGATCATCTACTCAACATGAAGATTCAATGTACCAAGTATGATTTCAATCCGCCATGTCACTGCTGAGAAAACGTGGTTACGAACAATTTTCAGCGATATTACATTTGGACTTGCCCTTCGTGAATATTAATGATGTTCAGTAAGATACTTCACTAGATATGTACCACACCTACTACCAATGCCACCAAAACAAGTTTGACAAAAATCGGATATACGGTTGCCGAGATTCTAAGCCCCGCCCACTCATCACTAATAATTAGATTGGCATCAACAATAACAGGGACCATCATCTTACTATGGGTATTCCACCACCTAAGTATGGGAATGATTGGTCCTTGCGTCATTGACTTAGAGTGATTAAGAGCAATTTTCAGCGAAATTACATTAGGCCCCGTCCCTCATGAATATGAATGAGACCACATTGGAAATAGGTTTTGTACTTTATGTGTTATCCTAGGTGATTTTCATTTATATTTGTATTTACTTATATAGATTATTGCCGAATACATTCAATAAATTCAATCAATCGATCAAGGTACTAACCTATGTATGTACCCCACCTCCTTCCAATGCGACTAAAAGCAAGGTTGAACAAACTCGGATATACCGTTGCCGAGATACGAACATTTAAAGAAATTGCTTCTAAACCCCGCCCACTAATGAATAGTAATGATAGTGATTACGTCAACATGGGTCAAATACTGAAAACCTGATAAAACAGTTTAACTTTATAGTGTTAACTTGGATTAAGATCATACTTGGCATGCATATTCGCCATAATGTGAATATTGTTCCTGTTAATTTTGCTGGTGGTCTAAGGCCATCTGAGATCAACAGAGATCAAAAATTGAAACCTTATAAAACAGTGCAACTTGATGGTGTTAACTTGGATGGAACTTATGCTTGGTGTACATGTTTCTCATAATGTGTATACAGTTCCTGTTAACTATGTTGGTGGTCAAAGGTCCTCTGATGCCAGGTCAACAGGTGTCAAACACTGAAAAGTTGATAAAACAGTCGGATTTGATGATATTAATGTGGATTGAGCTCATAATTGGTGTATAGGTTCCGTATAATGTGTACATTGTTGCTGTTGATTATGCTGGTGGTCAAATGTCAGCTGAAGTCAACAGGGTTTAAACACTGGAAATCCTATGAAAAAGTGAGACTTTATGATCAGGGACGTAGCGAGGACCTTCTGATTGGGGGAGGGGTGTAGGCCGTAGGGTCAAAAATTCCGACTGGATGGGTTTTGAATCCCCAAAATTGGGACTGTCGCACGAACGGGAATGCGCGCAAAGCGCCCAAAATTTTCAACGGTAGAGCCCATTTACGTGTACGATAGTTCGGCCAAATGACGTCACGTGGAATGAGAAAAAACAAGCAACTAAACTGCGCGCGGAGCGTGCGAAAAAACACTTTCGTCCGATGGCTGCATCGTAAATGGCCCATTTAGAGCAAGTGACAATACATGAAGTGACAAGCCCAAACAAAAATTGCACGCTTAGTAAGGCAATACAAAAAATAGAGTTGTGATATCCAATTTGGGCTCACTGTATGATCGACACATGGACACATGAAACCAGATCATGATGACATGCCAAGGAAGAAGAGGAGTGAATTTGGGAAGGACTGTCATGTAGGCTATGATAGTCCATGCGTATTTAATGGCACATTCGGCATAGCCCTAAGTTCCAACACACCACGAAGAAAGTCAACAAAACCGCGCGCGATGCGCACAAAACAATTTCCTGATCACAAAACAGTTGATAGAAGCTGTTGTCCAAAGTACGGAGTCGGTGACTACACATGACAAGAAAAATTTGCACAAATGCATGCGAAGCGGGCAAAAATAGTATAATGTTGGGAGCCGGAATCTTTCTGTTCTTGACCCGAAAACTGTAGCATTTATATTTTTAATTTGGTTGTGAACAGGAATTTACCAATAGTTGGAAAATTGGACTGCGGTAGCAAGTGACTTCAAATAATAAGAAAACTATCAAAAATGCGCGTGAGGCGCGCGAAAAAGATCTGTTTTTAACCTCGGCAGTCGGAATTTGTACTTCATTTTCGTTTGAGCAGGAATTTACGAGTAGTTGGAAAATTGGGGTTCGGTTGCAAGTGACACCAAACAACAAGGATAACGTCGAAAATGCGCGCGAAGCGAGCGAGAAAATATGTTTGTTTGCTAATGTCGGCAGTCGGAATTATTATTATTCTCAACTAAAAGCTGTAGTTTGTCATAAAATCTATTTTCGTATAAGAAGGATTTTACAAATAGTTGGAAAATTGGAATGCGGTAGCAAGTGGCACAAATAACAAGAATAACATGGATAATGCGAGCAATTTTTCTAAACCCTTTATGTACCGGCCATTTACCAGAAAATTCCCAGAGTCACAGGAGTCATCAGAAACTGTTTTATTAGATAGAACAAGGCAACATCTATCATCCCTATTTTTTTCAAACTTTTCCCGCGCCATTTGGGGCCACTTTGGGGCAAAAAAGGCTATTTTCAATTTCAATAGGATTCACACAGTTAGGGAAAAGCTAGGCCTAAACCAAATTGGACCTATCTTCCCAAGACAAAAATGTCACCTACAAATTATGTTTAGAGACCTAAAAATTGTTCCAGGATGTTCCCTAAACATCCAAGAACTCATAATTAGTCCTAAATTACTATTAAATCTAGGTTGTAAATGCTTATTTTAATTCAATTACCGGATATGACCACCTCTGATAGCTGCCATTGACTTTGTGTGTAATCCAAAATGGCGCTGATCAGATAATTGGCACTTCGCAATAATTGCTCATAACTTTCTCTACAGCTACACTATACCCCTAAGAAAAATTCATGTAGTAAGAGAACGTTCTTGGGCATATTTTGAGCCACAAATCAGAGGTCTAGAGTATTGCCTCTAGGGTTACCATTTTTCATGACCCCCTTGAAAATGTTGTCAGAATGACGACAAATCGGTGTTTTTTCAACTTCTTGTTCTAATAACTTCCAAACCCCGAAAAGTATAGAGCTGTAACTCTGGAAATCACTTCAGGAGACTTATGTGAAGGTTAGAAAAAGATATAGAGCGATTATTGGTTTATATAAAGGCTTGGGATTTTTTGGAAAAATGAGGTCACTGAAGCGTGAAATTCAAGGTCAAGCCAAGGTCAGCACATTTTCGAAAAATATTTTGAAAATGTTGATCACCATAGACCCCCATCGAATTATTTTTAAATAATAGCCCTGTGTCTTTTCTTTCAAATAAGCCTATTTTGAGCTTATGGGGATGTTGGATCATGGTTTAAAAAATGTTTGAATTTGTTTTGCCCGATCGGATTAAATACGTCCGCTTGGTACATAAAGCGTTAAGGAGCAGTATTGTAGCTTATCAAGAGCCCTAATAGGGACTGCACCGAGGGTGCTGCATCTATCACTTACTACGGTGCTTGTCCATGTAGCACTTTAAAGGTGCTATCATAAGTGCACTTGCAGAGTGTTGTTTATAACACTGCGAGTGCTACAATTGGTCTCCAAGTGCAAGTAAGGTTATTGAACAATGCATCGTTGAACAAGCATGGGAGGGTTAAAATGCAACATGCTGAATTAACTGCAGAGGCTTTGCAATTCCTCGCAATATGTTCTTATACAACGGCGACTAGTTGTCTGTTGGGTATGTCGTAGGAACGTCATGCACAAAATTGATCACATCATTGCTTGTATGATTAAAACATTTACAATGCCTATATAGCAAACATTTCTGGGAGAGAAACGTGTGTATCAACTGTCTATAATTATAATATCAATACATGTGTGTTACATATATTTACTGCAGTACATGAAATGAAAACACATAATTGTTCAGAATTGACATAAAGCTCCAATTGCTAAAGCTCCAATTACTGTAATTTTATGCAAATTAGTTTCGAATTTCGGGTAATTGGATGTAGCACTATAAAGTGCAGTTATTACTGTAGCACCGGGAAAGTGCAGCACAAATAGCCCCTCGTTTTTTCAGTGTACACATCAGCACCCTGTAGGAGCTGAGTGATGGTACTTTGGTTTATAATATGAATCAGCACCTCAATAGAGCTGCTAGAAAAGCACTTTATTTTTTTCAGTGTGAAGATGAAACATATAGTAGTTGGTAATTACTTCACATAAATGCTATCATGGAGAAACATACTGACTCAGTTGCACGTTATATAACTTCTTAATATGAAAAATATATGCACCTCACCTCATCCCCTACAGAAAAACTATAGCTTAAACGCAATTGTTGACGATTTTATTCTTTGGTCTCTCTGAAAAGTGGGG
>JAODUJ010267833.1:0-10205 GCA_027564615.1 Psolus chitonoides
TCTTTGCAGCCTGCCCTCAAGCTCCTGTGAAATAACAAATAATTAAATAAAATACATTACAAAGCAAAAAATTGATGTGTCAAGTGTCCCTCCAATTTAGAGCTTGCCACGGATTACACAATGGAGTGAAATGTACTTCCGGCATACCTAGTTTACTTATGTTCTTTATAATTTGCAAAGGTATGACTGACAGCTCCATGTTACACAACAGATTACGCACATTCGTCCACGAAAAATATATACCAAGCATTAAATAGTTAAAGGATGATTCCCTCACCCCACAATGATTTAGTAATGATATTTGCTATTCTATATTTAGTCATAACACCATAACATCAACTGAGCACAATAATAGGCAGAATGCTGGCTGATTTGAAGTAGGTGAAAATAGCATTTGAATGAAGAATCCTAAAACCAACTGACCTTTACTTTCATGGAGAGTGATTCATCCAGTTCTAAATGTGTTTCATCCCCTCCAACTTCAAACTTGGGCTGTTAAAAAAATGTAATTAAATATAAAAATATCTTACAGAGAAGACGAAACAACTATTTCTGTTAACCGTTATCAGGCAGGAGGCGGGGCATCCCGCCCGAGGCCTTTCGTACATTCCAGAAGTTAGGTAGCAGTGGCACCCACCCGAGGCACTGCACATGGTCAAGCAACTCCAGTAGCTGCGCAGCTTCGAGCCCCGCTTGAACTAGTAAAGACATGTCTGCTGAGTTCAGAACGCTCAGCATGATGAGGGATAGATACAAGGGCACAATTCTCTCACTCCCATCGCGAACAGACATCGTTCTATTAACCATTAACCCGGGGCCTTTGAAGGTGTCAGTCAGTGCCATTGTTCGTACATTCCAGTAGTTACGTAACAGTGGCACCCACCCGAAGTAATGGCCATGGTCGAGCAACTCTCGTAGCTGCGCAGTTTCAAGCCCTGCGTGAACTAGTAAAGACGTGTCTGCTGAGTTTGGAACGCACAGCATGATATGGGATAGAGACCTAGAATTACCAGATTGGCCAATGGAGGGGAATAGTCTTAATGCCTGTAGTGTTTACATCAGGTAGACAAATTTGGACTCGGGTACCCGACTATCTATAACCGTCGGATATCCGGGTATAAATATGCATAAGAATATTGTGCTCGGAATTCATTTTAGTGTTGCCAGGCATGTCCGGGCATTCATTTCAGGTCGCCTTAATGAACACCCGGTGATACTAATATGAATGCCCGGTCATGCCCGGCCACACCAAAATTAATGCCCTGGTAATAAAATCATAACCGGGTAGGGTCATGAAAGACGGGTACCCAGGTAACCCGTGCAAACCCTATCTAATGGGCAAGTGAAGTGCTCTGTAACCTTGATCGGCAATCACCTAGATTTGGTATTCCAATAGAAACATTGGTCCGATGGACCCAATGTATTTTACTGGGTCTCGGTTTAGTTTAGTTATCTACGGGTTCAGGAGGCCAATTATGGCTCATCAAGGAACCCTGGAGCCAAGTATGATCATGGATGAACAACAGCGATAGTTCGCATTCCCTTTGCGAACAGTGTTCAGAGGGTAACGAGGCAGGCGTGTAACCATACAATCCCATCCTGCTCCTGGGACTGCCATTTAACATCCTCATCCGACGGACGTGAGTGAGACTCTCAGCTTTTAGCCACTTTCCTAAATGCTGAGGGAGGTGGTAGCTACCTGGCCATCACCACTGCAGGACAGCCAGGCCAAACCTAACCAATGAACCAGATGTTTCCCAGAATGAATTGCCCTCCCACTACAGTACAGCTTTTTGATGAAACCAGAAATTTGCAAAACCAACAACAACTGCCCTACAGCTTTTTGACGAGCCTTAAAGTTTTATCAGAAAGGGCATCCAACATTATTGTGTTGGTATTTATGTATGTGTGGGTAACAGGAGAGAAAATCAGAAATAAACTCGGATTCCAGCTTTAATTACAACTGATCTCTTTGTCTCAACTTTTAATACTAGGCTCTGGTTCCGTCACAACTCTGACTATCTTTCGCTCCATTTTTATGTACCTATTCAATGTTGCATGACTAGGCACATTGGTTAAACCCTATTAGCCGTGGGCAGTAGCTCTACATATCATCATGTTTCTCCGTTAGTAACAAACGTTCATGTCTCTCCTGCCGTTAGTAACACACGTTCATGTCTCTCCTGCCGTTAGTAACAAACGTTGCGAAATCGGTGGTGCTATTACACAAAGAACTGGCATGATCCTAGCCTGGGTTTGATTATTTTATCATTTTAAATTTCTGCATAAAGATGTTGTTAGACTTGATAAGCAGATGGTGAGGCCTCACCTGGAGTATGCTGTTAATAATAATAATAATAACAAAGGATTTGATAGAGCGCCTGATCCTTATTATACTTAACTTAACTACAAGTAAAGAGTAAACAGTCCGTTCATTGACTCCGAGATCTGGTCGACCTTGTTTTTGGTAAAAAGAAGCTTACATCAACATGTGTCTAATCAAGATGAACTAAAATAAATGCAATGCATTCCACTTATGTATTTACCTGTTGTTTGCTCGAGGCGACCTGTCTCCAGTGTTCGCACTCAACCTGTAACCTGGCTAAGTCAGAGGACAGCGTATTGATCTCTTGCTGGGCCCCAATGAGGTCGTTTATATCGTGATCCCCAGGCACCTGCAGGGAGGAGCTACTTAGAGAGGACGTGGACGTACTGGTTGCTAACGCCGATGGCACTGCAGCCACCATCAGGCTTTCCGACTGAAAGTTCTGCCAATCATTCTGTTTTTCTTTCATGAGTTTTATCTCATCCTGAAAGAAAGATGTCAACAAAGAATATGAAAGCCATTTGATCAAATTACTAAGACCGTAAAATTGGAATATGAAGCTTGTACTTGACTTTGGTGTGTATATTTGATAGAAAAATAATCACACCTAAATTGTCCATCTAAGGTAACTTTGTCCTTTGTCAAGCTGTTTGTTAATTTCATCCACCATGGCCAGTACACATTCTAGAGATCTATCGGAATTCTGTAACCACTGTGATTTTGATCGTAACTACATTAGAGTAACAGACAATGGGGGTGGGGGGCTCACCTCCCCTATCATCCCAATGCATTTTTTTTATGAACAGTTGGTCCAAAATTGGTCGAGGGTGTAAATAATGGGCATTTCCTGAAGCCATTTCCTCTTTGGTGTGCGTGAATTATAAACTTGGTATCTTTTTTATCACAGATGAACATTGACACTATCATGCCCTTCTCGAATCATGTTGACATTGTACGAGGCTGTATGTAACTATCACAATCTCTTACTGCCCTCAGAACCAACATTTAACATCCCCATCCAAAAGACACATGAGTGAACAATTTCCTAAATGATGAGAGAGGTTGGAAGCAATTCTTGTTTGTATTTCCAACAGAGTAGCTATGCTGAAATAATATAATGAATTTGATCTCCTGGAGGCAATTCCTCCCATTCCATCGGAACCCGATAAAGCAAGACTATCAACAACTGCAGACCACATTTGATAAGCAAGTTCAGAATGCTATGGGTTGAGGAAGCCAATTATGGCTCATCAAGGCACCCTGAAGCTATGTGATCATGGATGAACACCGGCGAAGGCTCACCTTCTCTTCTTGAATAGTGTTCAGAGAGTAACAAGGCAGGCATGTAACTATTATAAACCCATCCTGCTCCGGGGACCGACATTCAACGACCTCATCTGATGGACGTGAGTGAAACTCCCAGCCTTTAGCCACATTCCTAAATGCTGAGAGAGGTGGTAGCAACTTGTCCCTCAACACTGTAGAACAGCCGTGCCAAAATATATCCAATGAACCTAATTACCCTGAAGTTGATACAATGAAACTAGGAATTACAAGACCATCAACAACTGCAATACTGCTTTTGACGAGCAAGTATCAAGGCACGAGTGGGATTTGAACCCTGGCCTCTGTCATGCACACGGTCGCTGAATCCACTGCACCACATTACTACAGGTCTCACAGTTTTCACAGAAATGGTGTTCAATTGTGTTTTAGTTTTATAGTGTAAATCTCCTACCATGGCCAGTCATAGTACGTTGCGACATTTGTGTGCATTCATGTTCTTGCATTGTCTATCTATTGTGAGGTTGGAGTCACACAGCCCCCTAAAACAAATTGGGGGAATTGGATAGGCCTATAAGAGGTTCAATAACTACCGGCGACCCCCCCCCCCCCCCTCCTCTCAAACTCCACCCCCGACAATCGCTTGCACGCTTCGCGCATGATTGCTACCACCTCTTTTCAAAACCTGTGGAGAAAACTGGTCATAAGCATAACAACATATTGCACAGATACTTTGTGTACTAGAACCATCTGATTTGCATGTACCTATAATGATAGCTATATGTTTGATAACACTGTCACATGATATCGTCATCTGAATACATTGACTTTGACTGGTGACTGGACTGCATGAGAACGATCTACATCTTTCAATTATCGTTGGGTACACAAAGTTTAAAATAATCTTTAAGACAACTTTTGTTTTATTGTATATATGAAAAGTCATCATAGGTGGTGTCCTGCAAAATTTCTGGATTGGGGGCTATAAGAGCCGGTGACATGATCCATGATAAAATGAAAATGAAAATATGTTGCATGATGATGAATATGTATGAGAATGCTACATGCTATATAATACAATATGATACAAGGTAAAACAGTGGAGACATTTTCAACTGTTATGGTGTGATACATTGATTGAACTGCAGCGCATAAAATTGTTCACTAACTTGCACTAAGGGAATCATGCGAGTACCATGTGACTATCATGTGATGACTCAAAAATCTGTTGGTATGCAGAGGTGGTTGTGGTACATTAATATTAATTAACAACACTCACCTTACATGACGAAGGTCCTTCGAATACATCTTCCTGTCCATTCAGCAATGAGTGGGAATCTCTAGTGATGGGCTTTTCAACCTTTTTTTCATTGGCATATACCCATTGAGTACACATGTCCCATGAGGCTTCCCCCTGGGCCAGTGGCGTAGTGAGCATTATCCGGGCCCGGGGGCAGGGATGGGCAAACGTACCTTTTGGCACCCCCTGCCAATTTTTAAGAAGTCGATCACAGACACTACTAACAGACTTATGTGGTTTCGGGGAGCCCGTAGTAGCGCACGGTCATTACCATGGGGGCAGGGTCAAAATCTGTCAAGCCTGAAATGTAGTTTAAATACCTGAATGCGCCATTTTGTATTCTGAGTCCTAGCTATTACATTTAACCAATTTGGCGTCTCCCAAACTGTGACTGCTCAATGTTGTAGAATAACATATTACCTGTATTCGGGATAAGAGTACATAGTATTTCACCATCTTTACTTAGTACAAACTTGCAATTGATGTCTGATTTTGCCACTCTGTTTCTAATTTTACCTACAGTAACAGTCCAGGACCAACTACGGGCTTCAGTAAAGAGAACATAGATCGCCTTAATACAACGCTCGCTCAGCCTCAATCTCAGTTTCTCACTATCACGCCGCCAGACATTGTACAAGACCTCCCACAGAGACCGAAGTCGGCCAACTCACCAATCGGGTCACCCTTTTCCTCACCCCACAGGCCTGCCCCTAAGGTGAAGCCTAAACCAATGAGACCTGTGCCTTCAGTACGACGTAATAACCCTTCACAGAATAACAAGACGCAAACATTGTAAGGTCCACAGTAGCATAGTAATCATATAGGCCCTACCCATACAGACTGGTGATATAAAGGCTCTACCATGATGATATATGTAATAATGCCCCAAAGGTGAAGCCTAAAAATGAGACCTGTGCCTTCAGTACGACGTAATAACCCTTCACAGAATAACAAGACGCAAACATTGTAATGTCTACAGTAACATTATAATCATATAGGCACTACCCATACAGACTGGTGATATGAAGGCTATACCATGATGATATATGTAATACTGCCGCCAACCGATGAGACCTGTGCCTTCAGTACAACGTAATACACCATCACAGAATAACAAAACACAAACATGTTAAGGTCTACAGTAGCATAGTTGTCATATAGGCCCTACCCAAACAAAATGGTGACATGATCAAAGGATCTACCATGATGATATAGGGTTTGATAATACGAGGTGAAGCCTAAACCGATGAGACCTCTGCCTTCAGTACAACGCAATACACCATCACAGAATAACAAGATGCAGACATTGTAAGGTGCACAATAGCATCGTAATCATTTAGGCACTACCCATACAGACTGGTGATATGAATAAAGGCTCTATCATGATGATATAGGGTCTGCCCCGAAGGTGAAGCCTAAACCGATAAGCATGTGCCTTCAGTACAACGAAAGACACCATCACAGAATAACAAGATGCAAACATTGTAAGGTCTACAATAGCATAGTGATCATATAGGAACTACCCAAACAAACTGGTGATATGATTAAAGGCTCTATCATGGTGATATAAGGCCTGCCTCCAAGGTGAAGCCTAAACTGATTGAGTCCTGTGCCTTCAGTACAACGAAAGACACCATCACAGAATAACAAGACACAAACATTGTAAGGTCTACAATAGCATAGTAATATTGTAGGCCCTACCCATACAAACTGGTGATATGAAGGCTCTACCATAATAATATATGTAATACTGTCGCCAAGGTGAAGCCTAAACCGATGAGACCTGTGCCTTCAGTACGACATAATACACCATCACAGAATAACAAGACGCAAACATTGTAAGGTCTACAATAGCATAGTAAGTATATAGGCACTACCCATACAAACTAGGGATATGATTAAAGGATCTACCATGATGGTATAGGGTCTGACAATACAAGGGTTGGTTGCTTCCTAGGCAGTAGTACAGCTAGTCAATGTCAACCTCTGAAAGTGAAGCCTAAACAAATAACACATGTGCCCTCTGTACAATGTGGTGCACCATCATCCAAATGCAAATATTATAAAAAAACAAGCTCGATTAGATCTCTGATGCTGCAAGGAACAGACTGATTACTCTTCAGTTCATTGTGTAGTAATGCCACCAACGCATCAACTATTTTACTATTGTTTATATAGTCAACTTTGTGAATTGACATTCATCTGCTTCATCTCAGCATTACCCGAGATGTTGTCATTGCCCGAAACATTTCCAGAATTTTGGGTAATTTACTTGAAAGTATTCCCTGTAGCCATTACTAAACAGAGATGTTATAAATCATATATTGCCATAATGGTACCTTTATTGGTATATAGTGTGGCAACCCTAGGCTTGGTTGTATCCATGGCAATTACATATAACCAATGTCAGTACTGGAAGTGAAGCTTCACCTAATGACCCAAGTGCTCTTGGTATATGCTGCAATTCCCTGTAGCCATTACCGAGCAGTAGCCATTACTGAACAGAGACATTCATTATAAATCATATAAAGCCATAATGGTATCTTTATTGGTATACAGTCTGACAATCCAAGGGTTGGTCATATCCAAAGCAGTGTTACATTTAATCAATGTCAGTACTGAAAGTGAAGCCTAAATGAATGAGACATGTGTTCCCAGTATGACATAATGCACAGTTTCCAAATGATAAAACAAAGACATTATAAGAATTGTATAGTTATTTATGTCCGTACAATTGACATTCATATTATATCATATACACAGTCCGGCAACACCAGCCATAGGCATTGTTTTTCACATGCTGAAGCAGTATTAACAGTCAATGTCATTACCTGATTTTTTTAGTGGGTCAAGTGAATGAATCACTGAAAGTGCATTAACCCACCACAGGCTGTGACATCTTGGAAAACTGTAATCCAAGCAGTCATGTAGACTACTTAAAATCACGCAACCTTATAATTATACCAATTGGACCTAAATCTGACATTGGTCCTTTGACATGTTTGCAGGGTCGGTGAATTGAGATAATATAGGCACAATTGAGATGCAAGCCATGTGCTACAAAAATTTACATTTTTATGCTGTTTGATAAGAGCATAACAGTTTATTGTAACCCACATCTTCCACAACTACTAGTTTTGATGGTTGCCAGTTGCTTGTAGTATTTTTCTAAAATCAATATCTAAGTACTGTAATGTGATAATTGTGATTAATTATGACTTGTGTTTGAAATTGTGAAACTTTTTAATCATGTCTTCCCTTTCTCCATAACAGTGGATTGTTAAAGTTCTATTATCTACAATGATGCATACTTTTGGATCTTTCATATCGACCCACCCACCTACATGTACCTTCTCACTTGAAATGTAGTTAACATTTGGTGAGATATTGCCAAATCATGTACATTACTCAGTGTTTTTCAGAGTGAGCAATGTTATTTCTTGCTCAGAACTTTTTATGTTAATTAGAACTAATATTTGTGCTAGAAGATATTTTTGAATTCCAAATAAAATTTACTAGGGATTGATAAAGTTAATGCTCTTTACAAATATAATTTTTGTCCACATATGCTTAGCAGAGCTTCATATATATAATTTATTTTTTGTTAATATTTTAGTTTTGAGATGAATGAGTTATTGTTATATATAAGGTTAACACGGTGAAGTAGGTCATTCCAGGGCTTGACCCTATCTCTGTGGGTACAGTGTTGTATTGAAGTGTGTTAAGGTAAAAGTATTCATTTTAAATTAGACCTGTAGCATATACACCATCTAAGCTGTGGCTCCATCAATGGGGAGCCCCAATCAGAGTTTGCAGTAGAATTCTAAGGATTATGCGTACTTTTCCCAGAAGCATATGTTCCAACCCTCCCGATCCAGCTGGGAGTCTCCCAATTTTTCAACTCATTCCCGGTTTTCCACAAAATCCTTCCGATTTCTATTTTATCTCCCGACATTTTGATTGACAGAAGTGGCCTATGTGGCAAACATCGCTTTAAACCCAAGACCAAGGTGGCAATACAAGCTGTGGTCTCTTTAATAAAGACTTGGGCCTACTGTCAAAATCACTCTTTCAATACCTGAGAGTGCCAAATTCAGGTTTCTAGGGATAGAAAAAAAGCTAGAACTCTCTTACCTCAGCCCCCGGGCTGACGTCACATGTGGGACTCCTGATTTTCAGATATTTTGGGTTGGAAGATATGCAGATGCAATATTTTTCAATTAGCTGTGGTTGTATTAAACATATTCATATTTGAGCTGGGAGGTTTCTGTGAGGCCAGCAAAATAGCACTGCACAGTGTGTGTCAAACTGAGGCATAGTAGAGATAGGTCCTGCTTTGTAAGTTGCTAAAAATCCTCTTTAAAAATGTCTGTTTAAGCAGGAATCAAAGTTGTTCCATTACCCAGGGATACATAAAAACCACCACATTGATCTACAGTGATAAATAAGACAGAATTGTAGAAAAATCTTGATGCAGAATCAATGAACAGAAAACCATTGTGAGCAGTATGTTAACTCTTGTGAGCAGTAGGTTAACTCTTGTGAGCAGTATGTTAACTCTTGTGAGCAGTAGGTTAACTCTTGTGAGCAGTATGTTAACTCTTGTGAGCAGTATGTTAACTCTTATCATGCTGAGCCAAATAGGGGGCAGACTTCATTTTGGCCTCGAGTGAGCTCTATAAAAACTGACACCATAGTTTGATCAATTTAAGCTTTTAACGCAAAGCAGGGTATATGTTTGGCAGAGTTACATCGTTTCGAATGCTTCATTTATAGGGCGCCCTAAGTCCAGAATTCTCGACATCCGCATGACAAAAAAAAAATCATGGGCGCTTGTTTTGTGTGAAATATTGCATGGCCACTCTTGAGATTTGTACTTCCACTTTCCGAAATCCTGACTAACACCCTGATCACGAGAAACCATTGTCACGAGACAACATTTTTGAAGAATATGTTGTAGAGCAATCGAATACAAGAACTTTACGAAATAACTGCATTTCAAAATCTTGTTTAGGTTTTTGAGTTTTAAGTTTTTATAAATTGGTAAATTTAGGAGACTTTTAGCAAGTATATGATGTCACACATGGACCACTGAGTTGCAAGTCTAATGTAATTCATTGTTTTTGATTCCTTGCCAGGGGCAAAAGAAATCTATGCAGTCATGCGTGTGTGACGCCGGCTTGTAATCACGATAGCTCAAAGAGGGTAACTTGGATCTGTCTCATACTTGGTGGGTAGGTTACCCATAGTGAGTAGATGAACCCTATTGTTTTTGGTGCCAATCTCATTAATATT
>JAODUJ010267944.1:0-10205 GCA_027564615.1 Psolus chitonoides
TCACCCACACTCACCCACTTCCTTGCCCCACAATTTAAATTCGGTAACTGAGAAAACAGGTCTTTCAAAACGTTAGGTATTGCCAACATAATCCCCAATGTATGTAAATGCTGGACATTCTTCAAAACAGTAGTATTTGTTCGTAATCAAGGAATTTGTGTTATTTTCAGTTATACTGGAAACAGGAACGAGCATAACTCGTATAAGCTGGGCCCATTTAAAGTTGGTCTAAGGGTTGTAGAGTCTGGGGAGCAGTTGTTTCGCCAAAGTCATATTCCATGCATGAGCCATCCTGAGTATATTCCTATTCAGCACAGTTAGTTCTGAACTTGATCTGTTTACAATGTTTTTAGCTCATACCAGCATGCTAGTTCAGTAGTTTGAGCTATTGTCATCACTCTATATATCACCCTGTCCACAATTGTTCAAATTGCTCCCATGTGTACACGCTCCGACGGATTTTGACCAAACTTTCACACGATGACCATTGGGTGATGGGCCATCAGCTGTGGTCTGAAATTTGGGGATAAAAGTCACCCGTGTGCCGTGAGGGGCCATTTTTGAAAACACTCAAAATGCTTCTTTCCCTACAAATTCTACGTTACAGTGTTGAAGGTTTGTCACGATGGGACTTTGGTAGTGCCTCCTTTGGGTTGTTCAGGAATTTCGGGTCCAAAGTCACCTATTAGCTTTGACAAAATTGAGACCTACAATATATTGGGCACTAAAATGTATTGGGCCCTAGAATATTTTGGGTCCTAGAATTTATTGCGCCCTAAAATGTTTTGGACCCTAACAATTTGTGGGCTTTCAAATGCTTTGGGCCCCACCATTTTTGGGACCCTGAAAAAATTGGCGCCCTAAATTTGTTGAGCCCTAAAATTGGTTGGGCCCTAGATTTCAACTTTTGCACTACTGCACTATTGTACTATTGCACTCATAAAAATTCAATATTTGTATATTGTTACTGTTTTATGTGTATATGGTATCAGCTACTACACCATTGGTGCTCTGGTTAGTGTTTGACCTGTTGACCTTTGACCTCTCCCCAAAACAATAGGATCATGTATTCATTATGGGGAACATATACCAAGTATGAACTTGATCCAACTAGGCATGGCCAGTTTAGCGTGTTTACAAGGGAAAGTACCAACAATACCTAAATTTCACAAAATGACCAAAAATGTGCACAAACCTCCACCAACATCAATAGGGTCCCTGTACCCATTATCAGGAACCTACAAACTGAGTTGTAACTTGATCTGATAGTCTGATTAGGCATGGGTGACTTAGACTGTTTACACTGTTTTCAGTGGTCAACCTCTATCGATCTCAGATGACCTTTGACCTCTCCCAAAAACGATGGGGATCATGTACTCATTATGAGGAACATACATACCAAGTATACACTTGATCGAACTAGGCATAATCGACTTGGGGTGTCTACCAGCTACAGTGGCGTGACGGACAGAGAGACAGAGTGAGTGACAGAGTAACTGACGCACAAAGAGGCGAATATAGGCTTGTTCCTTTCGGGAGTTCGGGGCAAGCAAAAATGACACTATTGAGAATTGTTGATGTACTATAGGCCTACAATTATCGTTACAATAGTTGACTAAACGTGCCTTTAGCTCGTGTTTTCGAACCTGAGTGATGCTTGCAAGGCGTCGCAACTACAAAGGAGACATACCGTGGTCATTTTGTCGGCAAGCCCACACCAGTATAATGTTGGTAAAAAGACCAGTGGCGCGCTGATGCAGCTATAGGATCCCGTCGCACCCAATTTTGCGCCCGCCTTCATATGTTTCCTCTATTGTACGAGTGTGTGGGGCAACCGTCTCTACTCCTATAGCTACGCGATCGAGTGACTCATAAATTTGTGCCCTCCTCCCGCCGCTAATCCTCTCTCAAAGAGAGAAAATCAAAATCTAATAAAAATATAGGAGGACAATTTTCCCATGCCACCCTTCTCCTGGAACTTCCCAACCCCACCCCCACACCCCTTCTCCGTCAAAGGAAACATGAATAACACATTTTCCTGGGTATTATAGTGGCATCTTAGCCTGCTTTTTTGGACTGGTGCGAACCTATGCCAAACAGTAGTTTTATATTCTGTCATATATTGCACAGTAGGTGTAAACAAATACGAGTTGTCATTGTTGGCGTAACAATTCGACCATTTTTTGGGAGTAGCCAGATCGAATCGTGAAAAGTGACTTTGTATTCGATTTTCGTACAAAGTCAATGCTTTGTGGACATTAAAAATGATGTAGGCCTACACAGTTGGAGAGGACGCTTTTATACAAAATCAGCAAGTTTTGACCAAATGTTCAAATCGTCTCGTACGCTCTTCGAGAATACGATTAAGAAGCTCAGTATAATACATGTACAGATCATTGCACACTTTGGTATGGAACGCTGTTTGTACAAAAACTATCGAACCGCGCGTACATATCACCACGAACATACACGGCCGGATGACTCCCAAAGATGATACACGACCGGAAAGATGGTATACGGCCGCAAATATGGTATATGGCCGCAAAGATTTTCTCGCGCCGTTTGTACAGAAACTCGCCGAAAATTAGTATGGAACGCCAAAATGGGGAAAAATTATATGGAACGCCAAAAGAGCAAAAATGTTAAAACCGCCGTATCTCAGTAACCGAATCAGCTATGGAGAAACAGATTGATTGCACCACCGTGATCAACATGAAATTGTCTAACAGGTAGGCTATTTAAATCTTTCAATTAGAACAAAACCCGAAAAACAAGATGTCCGCCAAAATTGCGAAATTGGGCAAATCAAGTTCCTTTAGGGATAAACAGACCTTTAATAATTCAAATCTGCAATCAGAATGGCGATATTTTGCTTCGTTGCGGAGATATGATCTATTACAATAAATTCGATAATTATTGGTTTCATATAAATTATGCAAAAAAAATCACATCTTTCCTAGCTTATGTCCTGCTCTGGCTGATATTGGAGATGGGTTTTACAGATCAGCTTGCTGTCTACTATAACACCAACGATTTTCAGCTTTCTCGGTCAATTTTGGGGTTACCAAATAGAAGGTACATCTGGTTTGGCTTCCTCTTCGTTGATATTGTCAGTGCTGTACATTTCGATTGTTTTGACTAACTTCCCCCTTGTCGGCCAATATCCCCATTCTCTCTAGATCTCTGTTCAGGCTAGCACTCACGGCCACATGGTCATCACCAGACACGATCTCACACAACAAAGTAGAGTCATCTGCACAGAGGTAAGGTGAATTTTCATGTTCATCACCCATCATGTTTCTTCATGGGATAGAACCTGTTGAAGCCCTCTCTTACGTAACTTATATTGTTGATCTTTATATAACGTATATCAGCATTGACCAATTCCACAGATGACAGTCGTGACAACTAACTTGAATTGTCCACCCACCAAAGACGAAGTCAACTGGTATTGTTCACCCACCGAAGACGAAGTCTGCCAGGTCCCTGACGGGTTCCAGCTGGAAGACCGCCAATCACAGTACGTGCAATGCCACTCTTTCTACTCTTGCCGTAGGCTATGCATGTCCAAACCACGTGATTTTCTTTTACATGATGTCGTTTGATGAGAACTGCCGACCGCCAATCATCCCCTACATAGTCTGGTCGTTGAAGTTGAAATCTGGGTGCTACCCGGAAAAAATGGTATAGAAATGAATTTAGGCTCCTTTGATGGGCAATTTTTCGTAGAATAACATATCCAAAAACCGCTAAATTCCGCTTTAGTGAAAATGTTAGCAAGTGTTTGAATTTTTTGGTATTTTACGAGTCGATCAATGAAGTATACACTGGTAAAACAGTCATTTGTTAAAGGCAGGCAAGACTGAAGAAACAGGCTATCGGAGGCGGTCGGGCAAAAACCAGGCCTTGGCTACTACTGGAAGGGGTTTTGAGTAACATCAACAGTAGTGGTGTTTGAAATTTCATACAGTTTGTTGCATAACCTTTCATATTGAATACACATATCGTTAGATGTTACCCTAACCGAGGTCGTCCGGAGTTCGATATACCGGCACTAGCGGCTTCTTTATTATTGACCCTTGTTGTCCTTCAAACTATTTGTGTATTTCGAAAAAAGTAATCTAATAATGACGCTGGATGCCTGTGATGATTTTATCAAGCACAGTTGCTTCTGTATTGCTCAAATACACCGCTAAAACTCTAACAGTTCGAGAGATTCATATAATCGAGCGAGCACCATCTCCACACAATTTGGATATCGGTCGCTGTACAGCGCCTTTTGTCACAGTTCTATTCGCGTAAAATGTAAGCAGTTAATGCCGAGTGTGGTTTGAACTCTCAATACGATTTCCTCCGTTCTTTAAAACGTTATAAATTGTTTATTTATGATATCGTCATGTCTCTAGCGGCACCACGGGGCTGCCGTGGTACTATTTGGCGGGGCACTATGTTCATTCATGTAGGCTATATTCCTAATCTGCACTGCGTTTTTATATGTTCTTGTCTCAAAACAATGTAAACATCTGCATCCGAGCACTCTAAATATAAAATATACCCAAATTCTAAAACGGAAGACATCCTCCAGTTAGACCACTCCCCAGGATGCTGATCGGAAATTAGTGGACCTGCCGTGGCAGTTTTTGAAGAGGTCCTGGATTGTCCCCCCATATATAACTATGCGGTAAACTTACTTCTACAGGAGTAGCCTTTTGAACATTTTGGATATGGTTTCATATAACCACCACGACATGATTGTCGTACTTCTGTTTATATCACCGAAAAGGAAATGAGCATTTAGACAGGATTGAATCTAAAATGGCATTCAACCTATCATTCTTTTACAACGAATGTTGCATTATATACCCAATCACTATCAGCATTGCTTGATTTCCTCTCTGAAAGGCTTTCTGCAGTTGATGGGTACATTTGTATCATCTTTGCATTTATGTCGGGTGGATACGGAGGTGCAGGCTTGTTAGCACAATATCACCAACGTTTTCAGCCCAAAGTTTTCGATCGCTGCTCTCCTCTCATTATGCCCTCTGGTCTCTCAACCTGTGTCAATCACCAGCCATACTTGCTGTAAGTTGCACTTTAGTCCACTTGGCCCTTCGCGTGCTGTCGGAACGGATACCGGTGTTCAATAAGAGGTTTCTGGTAGCCTACATTGCCTTCTGCTAGGGCCTTTGACTCAGTGTATATATAGATACGCCCTCTGGTCAATCCTAGAGGCATGTGGGATGCCCCCGCAGCTTGTAGACCTGATGTGTACTGGATTATGGGCCGAGTCACAGAGGCTACAAGTTGTGAGGTTTGTTTTGGTTATGCCCGGGTTAGCGATCTGGATTATCGGACTCTGTATCATTGCTTGCTGAGTTGTTTGTTACTCTGGTGTGGACCATGGACGTAGCGAGGCCCTTCTGATAGGTAAAAGTCAACCAAACCACGCGCGGATCGCGCAAAAAAATCCTGATCAGAAAACAGTTGATAGAAGTTGTTGTCCAAAGTACAAATTCAGTGACTATACATTAACAGGAAAAGTAGCACAAATGCGTGCGAAGCAGGCAAAATAATATAATGTTGGGAGCCGGAATTTTTATTTTCTTGCCCGAACACTGTTGCATTTATATTTTTATTTTTGTTGTGAACAAGAATTGACCAATAGTTGGAAAATTGGACTGCTGTAGCAAGTGACTTCAAATAACAAGAACAATATCGAAAATATCTGTGATTTTATATCGGCAGTCGGAAGTTTCATTGTTCTGACCCAAAAACAGTACTTCATCTATTTTCGTATGACCAGGAATTTACGAGTAGTTCGAAAATTTGAATTCGGTTGCAAGTGACACCAAATAACAATAAAAACGTCTAAAATTCGCGCGACGCGGGCGAAAGAAATTGTGATTTTATATCGGCAGTCGGAAGTTTCATTGTTCTGACCCCAAAACTGTACTTCATCTATTTTCGTATGAACAGGAATTTACGAGTAGTTCGAAAATTGAAATTCGGTTGCAATTGACACCAAATAACAATAAGAACGTCTAAAATTCGCACGACGCGGGCGAAAAAATGTCTTTTGATGTCGGCAGTCGGATTTTTGTTCTGACTCAAACTTTTGTATGAGCAAGAATTTACGAGTAGTTGGAGAATTGGAATACGATCGCAAGTGACGCTAAATAACAAGAATATCTGTATATATATATATATAGTACATTTTTTACTACTTTCCAGTAGTCGTAAATTCCGGCTGCTGCATTCGGATTGTCCAACTACCGTCAGTTTGTCCAAGATTAGAGGGGTGAGCCCGCCCCCTTCAACGACGTCTCTGTGGAGACGCTCGAAACGCTAAATGAGGAGGCAAATCCGCTTGGACTGCATGTGTCATGGGTTTAAAACCAACATTCATCCCTTGCTCAGTCTACCCTGGTAAATGGCGAGAACGTAGAGGTCACCGAGTCCTTTCTCTACATCGGCAGCGTTATTAGTGACTCAGTTAGCTGTGAGGCTGAGATCAGTAGACGTCTTGGCCTGGCACAAGGAACCTTGACATCGCTTGATAAAGGTGTGTGACGCTCGCGACATCTGTCCAGAAGGACGAAGGTAATTTTGTTCAGCTCCCTTGTGCTCCCGGTCTTGCTATATTATTCTATAGAGGGGTGGACATTAACATCGGAGCTGAGACGCAGACTAGACTGTTTTGTGATTATCTTGCGTTGCCGCAGTCTTGGATACCGCTGGCAGGATCACGTGTCCGATGACAGAGTATTCAGGTAGGTAGGGATGTCGATGGCCACCTGCCCGATTCGTGACCGTCAGTGTTTCTTTGGGCATGTGGCTCGACATCCGGTGGAGGACCCAGCACACAGAATATTTTCAACACGGGATCCGGCTGGGAGGCTAGTGTTGCGCAGCTGAGTTGATAAACTGAGAAGATGGAGGGGGCATGGGCCAGGCCAAGGCCTGGGTGGTCGCTCGGAGGAGGTCTAGAGACTGGAAGCGGAAGTTGGACACAGCAAGGTACCAGCCTGGCATGTGCTCACAAGTTAGTTAGTTAGTTAGTTAGTTAGTTAGTTAGTTAGTTAGTTAGTTACTTAGTTAGTTAGTTAGTTAAATCTAGTAACAACCTTCGTGCAGCCAAGGACACCTGGAGCTCCAACTGTTCAAAGAACTGCCAAACTACCGACGGTCAGGTTGTTCGACTGTATGTGAAGTACTGTCCCGTTGTATCAATAGAGACTTAACGACTTGGAGGACAACTAAGACCCCTGAACGAAAAGTTAGTGCATATCGTCGTAAGTTACTGCTTGAGAAGAAACGTCCAGCTCATAGGGCCAGATACTACAGTACTTCTCAAGAACGAATGATTTTTTGAAAAAATAAATAGTGAGATGTTGTTCTGGGGATGCTAATACGTCGATTTAGAGATTTTTATAAAACCCATCGAATGAAGGGGGTTTCAAGGTTGTCTTATGTCTGAGTCAACAGATATCTAAGATTGCCGCACATAGCAACCAGATGGCCGCCCATAGCAACCACATGCAAATGTTTCCACGGTCATAGCGCTGAAACTAATCGACCTAGAGGGATGAATTAGGTGTTCACCAATAAATTAGGATTGCCTTATTGGCTGAAAGAGGTTTCAAGGAATATATTGATTAAAAAGATAACATCTTAAATTACTGTAAAGTCTGCTGCTTTATTGGTTAGTATCAACAGATTTACCTAACTTTACATGATAAAGATGGCCTTGTAGGCCTTGTTTCTACAATTGATCAGCAATTTCACATTGACGTGGAATAAAAATGTGACATTTGAAATATGTTTAAAATTGTCCCTTTTATGCGTGTTGGATTTCTGCCTGTGATTCCCTCCCTGTAATTGAATATGCAACTGCCCGCAAAGTTCTACCAACTTTTAAAAGTGTTCGTCGTCATCTTAACCCATTCCAGTCAGTCAGTCCAGTATTCTGTGATCAAAATGTGTACCACATGCAGTCACTGATATCTTGATGGATGAGCCAGTTACGATTGCAGACATTCATGGAATGATGGGATGTTCCACTGGGTGAAGATGATGCTCAAGTGTGCTGGTCAATAGGTTCTGATATTGGTCGAGGTTCTGGTATTGAAGACGGCCTTATTGGGACAGAGGTATTTGGTAAGCTGACTTTGAATTCTGTCCTGGAAGGCACTCATTATGTCAGATCGTTTCAAGGAATCTCAATTGGGTCCGATGTCATCACTCCTTGATGTGGAAAGGCTTCTGGGTTTGGCTCGGGCAGCATGGTCGTGAAGATAATGATGTCATCGCACGTACCGTTGAACTAAGGGCTGCCTTTGCAAGAAGACCAAGATTAGATCAACTGCAAAGTTTACAGTGATACTTGAGCAGTCAAGTGATATTCAGGAGATGTGTCAATCCTTCCTGGAGGAATGTGAATCAAAATCGGAGGTTTGCCAATACCGAGGGGTCTTCCTGCAGATAACCCTAATTATCAAGTATGTCATCTCTTCTGATCGTGAAAGCAACTCCGCACTGCACGTTGCATTTAGTGAGAAGTCTCTCCCCATCTTCAGAGAGAATGATTCCCTCAACAAGCGATATGGCTCATTCTACCTTGGAAATAAAAAGCTCCTAAAAGTACTCATTCCGAGGTCTTCCAGCGGTGGATGCGTGGACATTTGATTATGAAAGACCGTGGTGGATACTTCAATGTCGTAGCACCGGACATGAAGCTGGAGCAGTCTATCCAGAGGGCATCGAAGAGCAAGGGTGGAATCGTGGGCCAGACAAGAAACACAGCTGTTGTAGTTTCCTCTCATTATAACAAAATGCGAGAGATGCCCAATGACAGCTCAATGAATCATAGTGAATTAAAGATCCATCATGTTCTCATAGGTCGAAAAGCAGATCCTCTGAACAAAAAAAAATGGCACTGCTTCTATACTTTTTGTGCAGCGGGGGCAATATTTACTAAGCAGTTAGCAGAATGTCTGTGCGTCTGCATCAGGCTCTCGGGATTGGTGAAAAGCAAGCTCTCTGCTATCTCAAAGAGAAAGTAAATCACCCTCCGAGACCCCAGCTTCTACTGTGGCTACTTCACAGAATATACTAGATGCTGCTCAGCATGATAGTGATAGTCAATTTACTCTCATGATGTTCTCTCAACTTCAATCATTTTTGAAGGCAATCTAGCATCAAAACCAGACAAAAGCAAGCTTATAACTGAAATTGAGAGGCATCTAGTGGATGAAGATAGGGTCTTCCCACAGTTATAGTGGACTTCATATTTATAATCCGTTCCTTTCCAATTATGTCATCGTTTGGAACATTTGCAAATGTTGTATGATCAGTATGTTCTGCAGGTAAATGTGTATGTTCAAGGACCAGCCTCCATGTGGTCTTTGACAGCTATCTGGGGTGAGACCGTGAGATAACTCGGCGTCCAGCTAGTATTGAGGCTATCGATACGACACTCATGGGTCCTGATGTTCCAATACCAAAACAAATGGAAATTTGTTGGCCATCACCGAGTAATAAGACTAATTTAGAGTGTCGCACTCCGTCACTCGTGTGCTCGCCACGGAACAGCTGCTACAAGTTCCAATCGTGCTCAGTGGTTGCATCGTTGATGATAAAATAGTCCCAGCTGAGTTGATATGTCCGGAGAGTTCATCAGACGATTCCTCCACATCAGCCACTATTGATGCGGGAAGTGGCCCGAGGCTGTGTACTACTCTTGGTGATATCAAATGACACAGATATAGTTGTGAGGTCTTTAGGCTTTATCACAGAGTGGCAAGAGCATGGTTTGAGTGAGCTCAGGATAGGGTTTGTATCTAGCGAGCGTGGAAGAAACCTACAACTACATATTCGAGCTTACTGAGAGTCTGGGCCCGAGTTTATGTTGAAAGTGAAAGCACACGTTCTTACCGGAGATTACAGTCTTTAGCAAAATCGGCACAAAATATGCTGCACTTGCATATATGAGCCAGAGAAATACTTGGACAGTTTTGGCAAATTCCATGTTTCGAGTGAAGAGTCATCGCAGAAGGTTGAGAAATACCTGTATAGTTCTTGTGTGGAATGGTGCTGAACGCCAGAAGTCTTCTCGAACATTTGATCGGGCCAGACTGGAAACTCATATCAAGGGGGCCAAACAACTGGCAAAACTGCCACCTACGTCAAGTGTCATTGCAAATCTT
>JAODUJ010268055.1:0-10204 GCA_027564615.1 Psolus chitonoides
ATTCCGTGGCCATCTGCTCGTAGACAACTGTCTTCATCAAATAATTGTGAAATCTGTGTTAGATGAAGTTCTTGAGTTTGCTTCCTTAGTAGATGACACCGAGGAAATGTATTCATCCTTGCTGAAGGGTGACATTACACTTGATAGTCTTGTAATATCTACTACAGTTGTTAAACGTATTGAGAAACTTGAAAAGAAGAAACGTGAACTGAATGCTCACTCCAAAACGAACCGGTTGTGACTAGGTTATCAGCGGATGATCGGCACTGCACGAGCGTTGATCAAAGCTGATCGCACTGGGTCATTGGAGGATCATTTGTGTGCGGTGTTCGATTCTTTGCAAATATTAACTGCAGCAGGACATTATAATTACCTCATCTCTACATACAGGAAATGGGTAAACTGGAGAGCAAACACCCAGGTGTATGGACTGCATGTCATTCGTCGGACAAATCAGTTTTGGGCTGGCCTCAGTTGTGACCTAGTCATTGAGCAAACACTAATGAGATCAGTAAAGGTTGAAGGTGGATTGACCCATGGCAGTAAGATGACCGAAGAACAACGAGCATTGTGGATGATGTCAGCCCCCATAATGTCTGAGTACAACATGGCCATGCAGGTTCAATGACCTTGCCTATACCGCAAGCGAAAAATAAAGATATTCGACAGGATCGAGTATTGAAAGAGATACGAAAGACTCCAAAAGGTAAATGCAAAGATAACTTCATGTTCACCTTTCTCCCCGGACTCTGCGTTAAGAATATCGTCAATGGTACAAATGCTGGAGACGACGTTACGTGCATGCATATGAGGCAGTAGAAAAAGATATAATTTCCAAAATGATTGGGCAGCTTGTGTTCTCCTTCTCTTTCAAGATCCAGTTTACTGTTCCAGTGATTCCTTGTGGTATCCAAGACGGGGGATCTGTATCTTGAGGAGGTGATGTGATATGAGCTAAGTCCATACCCGTCATCCTTTTGTGAGGACAAGGACATTTTGAGAAAGGCTGAAAAACCACAACTCGCAAAAGCTCTCATTGCCTACTGTAACAAGACCATAATGTGAAGTGACATCAGACGTCAATCCACAGTCCTAAAGGTATGTGATTGATGGAGGTTCCTCACTGCACAATCGGAAATGGACAAGAGTGGTTACCTATTGTAAAATAGCCAGAGCGTATGCCGAGTTCACAACTACGGTGGTGCAACGGTGGTGTTTGTTGGCTATGCAGCAGGTCCCTCCCTAAAGGATAACACCCATCAGAGACGGGGACAATCAACCAATCCTTCGATCGTAAACTTCACAGGAGAAACTGAATTCGGAGGGAAAAAAGAAAAAATCCTATCAAGAGCCATTAATAAGCAGCATCTCATCAGTATAATTAGAGGCGAACTGGAGAGTGTGGGTTGTACAGTCATTCAGGCAAACGGAGATGATGATGTGGACATTGCTAAGACTGCAGTTAACATAGCATATGAGCATTCAATGTAGGTGATTGGTGAGGACACTGACCTGTTGGATCTTTTACTCCATTATTGTACGGACAACGGACAACCACTCTATTTCAAATCGGACAAACAGTCAAGAGGCCCGCCAAAAGTGTACAACATCGATTCGATGGAGCGTCATCTCGACAGACTACCCTCATTCACATGATGTGATTCGACGTCTCGTGTGTAGAGTGTCGGAAAGAAACCAGCCTTTGGAAAACTGGTCGAAGGTGATCCAGTCATCCATTCTTGTGCAAATGAATTCCCTTCACGCAATAAGAATCAAACTGAGATAGAGATACTCGGGAGCCAAGCGATGTCTGTTACATTTGGTGGTGAGAGCACATGTTCTCTGGCTGCCTTGCGTTATGGCATATTCACGAAGAAGGTTGCCTCTGCTAAATCATTCGTTGCACCCGAACGTCTTCCTCCAACTAAATCTGCCACTAAATTCCGTTGCCGGGGGGTGTACTATCTGACCATGACTTGGATGGGGATGGAGGGTGGCATTGATCCTTTGGAATGGGGTTGGAGACCAGAAAACAGTCAACTAGTACCTATACTGTCTGACATGAATGCTGCATCGGAGACTCTTCTGAATAATTATGGTACATTACAATTGCACAGCTGGTTGTACGTGGCTCTCGTTGCAGTTGTAGGACACATGGACTCATTCACCTCTGATTGTGGCTCATGCCAACTCACGTATTGTGACAATCAACCCATTCAGGTTTCTGGTGAACTTGAGGACAGTGATGAGGATGAGTGAAGTAGGATAATGAACTAGTGACAGTTCAAGTTGTCAGGACTTTGTTGAATCCTTTAGCTGTGGACACCATCTTGAGAAACATAACTGACTGAGGTATGCAATATGCCCCTCTTAGTATTTGTATCCCCTCAACTACGAATAATCCAATATGGCCACCGAATATGACGACATTTCATAACCCCACAGAGGCTGGATTTATTCATATATAAATATATAGATACTCAAAATGATGTAGGCCTATTAAAAAGAACGGATTGAATGATTTTGTGAAATATTTGATACACATGAATCCACTGGCAAGTTCACACATTCAACAGGTATCTTTCAAACAATTGGAATGTACCTAAAAACATGGATATGGTCTCCGATATTTTCTCATAGAAGGCAAAAATAGTTTTATAACGACAGCTGATTTATTGGTTGGTAATGTCGCCCTTCACGTCCTTATAGTGGCCGCCATTTTGGGTTTTTTAGTGTTCACAACAGTTCACTGACATAGTGAACGTGGTCCGGGGTTTATTGTCACTTGAAATGAAAGAGGATTATGGTTTAAATAAAAAATATGTAAGACATTCACTACAACGGATCATTGTTTTAAACGATTGACCAGTGTTTCCACTTTCACACAAATTATGTGTACGTGACATATTGAACAAATTTCGAGAAATGATGGGAAATCATATGTTATGTTAAGGCCCTATATCACTCATGAACGTGAACATTCAACTTAGATATAATTCGAAATAGTCACATTGTTTGAGGATGCATCTCACTGAATTCAGGAAATCAGATGTGAATATGTGGAAACACTGAGCTGGATTTGGAACTGACCCAGTTTTAACCAACTTCCCGGGCCCCGATTTTGGTAGACTTTTTTTCTGTCATTCACTACATGCAGTAGACAGACCTTTTGTTAGAAATCGTTAGAGTCGGATGGCACATCAACCCGTCTATAGGCTATTTATATATATAGAACGCCGTTTCCAGGCGCGGATCCAGGGGTGGGGGCGTTCGAGGGGGTCCGGCAACGATTTAAGGTATTTCTGCTTCCGGTTGCCTGTTGGCAAAGGACGCTGTTATCATAAACAGATATTCATGTCATTTGGCTATAGTAACGGAGTACAATATACATCTTACCTTGCTTTTGGAATTATGAGAAGCAGGGTGTGTATAGTATTCCCACATTCCCATAGCTGGTATAAAGGTTATTGGTGGCTTTATGACTGTAACTGTTACAGAGGGCAAAAAATCTATCTATACAAATATGTGATTTTTGCCGAATGAATATAGTTCCACATATAGTATTCAACAAGAAAGGTATCTGAAAACAAAAGGGGTATGTGGTAGTGGAGAGAGAGATGGATACATAAGGGAGAGACCCCTAGCCCCTGGCTCAAAGGGTTCAAGACGTCCGGATTTACCCGGACATGTTCTCTTTTCAACAACTCGCGTAGGTGTACGGGCGGATTTTTGAAATTGTTGTTGTTGATAATGTCCGGATTTTACGTGATGTTGAAGCCATACATTTTCAACTTCCTAATGCCAAATTTGGCAGATTATCTTCCACAATTATCCGAAAAAGATGAAGATTGTTCACTAACAGACCTGGTAGTATTGTCATCACGAACATGCAGTCTACAACATTGCAGTACTGGGGCACCATACTCAGTGGCGTAACTTTGGTTCAGAGTGCGGAAGGGGGGAAGTGGATTGAGATGCATCTGCCCCAGTGGCATAGCAACGATTTTTCTGGGGGGGGCATGTTTTTGTTGGTGATCGCCGTCCTGGGGGAGGGAAAGGAGAGGGGTGTATCTCCTCCACTTTGAGAAATTTGTGAATACGTTAGTGTCCTTACATGCGATCTGGGGCTAAATTTGTTGTCTTTGGGAAGTCAAATTTGTGTTCGATAATTTATATCATTTAGGTGGTTCAAATTTGAAAAGCTACTTACCCCGCTCTAAGCCATTATAGCCATGCAAACAAGGTATTATCGTGTCGAAGGGTATCCAGGCCTGGGTGCCCCTTAGCCCGGGTGCCTGAGTGTTTGAACCCCCAGAGCGCATAGGAGTTACGTCACTGACCATACTGTACTGGTATACTATTAACACGAACATATACGTACGTAAATGGTTACTAATAGGCATAGATTCCAGATCCCAAATCTCTTCAGCTGAAAATCTCTTGATTTTTCAACTTACTCCCGGTTGCCCCGATTTTTCAACTCGATCCCGTTCTCCGGATTTTCCATGAAATCCTCTAGATTCCCATTTTTTCTCCAATTTGTTATTAGAGAAAAAAAACTATCTAGATACTAGATAGGTTACCCAGGTGGGGAATATCCAAGACTTGAGACTACTTACTGTGAAAACCACTCTTTCAATACCAGAGAGTGTCGAATTCGGGCTTCTAGGCGTTCAAAAAAGCCACAAATTTCTGACGTCAGCCCAACCACGTGGAATTTTGCCGTGCTGAAAAACATATAGGCCTATTTGGACACCCAAATCATGAAAATTTGACAATCTTTACTATACTGGTAATTCGACCACAGGCAAAAGTTTGTCGACGTTGTCATGCTTCTGATCATATCGTCATCAAATGCTGCTACCACACTTAATCGAATGAATGTCAGTACCGTTACTTACGGTGAGCGTTCTTTCTCATACGCCGCCCCTAAACTTTGGAACCAACTACCACCATTTGTTCGAAACAGTAAATCTCTCAGTAAATTTAAGACTTCGCTTAAGAAATACCTGTTTGAGTTATAGACCTTTCAGAAATTATCATTGTTGTATATTTGTATTATGGGTATTGTTTTGTAATATATATATGTTTTAATGGAAAATGCGCTATATAAAAATGCTATATTATTATTATTATTATTATTAATAAAGGTAATTAAATCGATATTACTTTCAAAATATGCTGGAGGGTGAGTAAACTCCAATGTTTTTACTGGCAGATCCATCTGACCCATGAAAGTACCTTCTTTAAATGGCATTAGTTTTACTTAGAGTTCCTTTACACGGAATGAACGTTTCACTCGTTTTGCATGTAGGTGACATGCATCAATTTATTGTATGCCACATCATAGTGCAGTAGGATCGTATTTTACAATATTATGTCGTGACCTAAACTCCAGTAGACGAATCATGTTTCTATTCTCATTAGCTCTCACCTAAATGTCAGTTACAATTTATACCTGACGAAAGACAAACTTTTTTCATAAATATTCGAACAGATTTTCCATTAAATTCCAGAAAAATCAAAATTTACTTTCGTTTAGCCTTTAGAGAGACACATTCGAAGCTAAATGAAATGTTGTTTTAAAAGGGGAAAATTGCTTTTGCTAAAACAACAAGCATTGTTTTGTTTTTTAACTTTTAAATTATTTTGGTTACTTTTAGGCAAAGGAGCTCAAAAAATAGTATAGCCGGCCATATCTGGTCAATCGCAGTGTGAATTGTGTGTTGGACGAAATTCCTTACGTGGACAACAAATGCTGCGGGAGACGATGTAAAATCATGACATCCTAATAAGAATGATGTTTGTGTGATTTCCCCCTAATTTGATCAATGTTGTTACTCAAGAATGGCTGAAGATAATCACAAGAGAGTTTTAAGTTACTGATGCAGAATAAAATTCCCTGCACATATTGTTGTGAGACTAACATAATAATGTTTATTCTTTTACCACCCACGCAGTCGACGATTTTTCGCCCACAATCTCGCAATGTCCCGATGACTTCACCGCGTACTACCCACTAGGGGCCGAGACGGCCACCGCCACCTGGGCCGAGCCGACCGCCTCAGACGATTCTGGTGCGGCGTTCCTCCACGGCAAGACCAACAACCCCGGGGACAGCTTTTACCTCTGGACTAGTCGCCATGAGGTCACATATACCTTCACCGACGCTGCAAACAACATTGCTAAATGTACATTTTACATAACTTTTGAGGAAGGTTTGTAGTTGTATATTATGGGTATACGTTATATGGGGGTTGCGTGATGCCCAGTACACATTCTGACGTCGGAACGAAGTTGGGATTGAGTCGGATTTTTTCTGTTTGCAAATCGGCTCTACGTGGATTCGACGACGGCATAGACTCACATCGGACGACGGCCCGACGCTCATCCGACTCCTTAAGATACTGTTGGAACGACGTTGTTCGGCGGTCGTTCCAACGCGAATATTCTGACGTCTGAAAAAACCAAACACGTCGGGTGGACGTCAGTATGACTCCCTTCGGACATCGGCCCCACGATGATCTGTCTTCTATAGATACTATACTGATGGAACGACGTTGTTTGGCGGTCGTTCCAACGTAATTATTCTAACGTCGGACAGAGCAAGTCGGCTCCACGTCGCTCGGACGTTTCAAATGCGACGTCCCATGTGATACATTTATTCCACGTCGGAACTACTACATCAGTACTATATACATAGACATTGGGAAACGTCCATCCGATGTCGTAACAACGTCATCGGTTGGACTTGTTTAATGGCGACGTATACGGAGTCCATCCGACTATATACAATGGACGTCCTTCCGACTGATTGGACGTCAGAAAGTTTACTGGGTGATGGAGTGGTAGTGCTAAGGTCTTCCGATCCAAGGATCGTGAGTTCGGGTCCTTCCCTGCGCGTATATACGACGTCCATCCAACTATATACAATGGACCCTGTCGTCTATTTTATTGATTGGACGTCAGAATGTTTACTGGGTGATGGAGTGGTAGTGCTCGGGTCTTCCGATCCAAGGATCGTGAATTCGGGTCCTCCACTACTCATCGGCTGGACTTGTTCGATAGCGACGTATATACGTCGTCCATCCCAATATGTACAATGGACCCCGACATACATCCGACTGATTGGACATCAAAATGTTTACTGGGTGGTGAAGTGGTAGTGCTCCGGTCTTCCGATCCCAGGATTGTTAGTTCGGATCCTTTCCATGCTCATCAGCAGGACTTGTTCGGTAGCGACGTATATACGACGTCCATCTGACGTCCATCCAACTATGTACAATGGACCTTGTCGTCCATATGAATGATTGGACGTCAGAATGTTTACTGAGTGGTAGTGCTCAGGTCTTCCGATCCAAGGATCGTGAGTTCGGGTCCTCCCCATACTCATCAGCTAAACTTGTTCGATAGCGACGTATATCCGACGTCCATCCAACTATGTACAATGGACCCTGTCGTCCATTTGAATGATTGGACGTCAGAATGTTTACTGGGTGGTGGAGTGGCAGTGATCAGGTCTTCCGATCCAAGGATCGTGAGTTCGGGTCCTCCTCATACTCATCAGCCGGACTTGTTCGGTAGCGACGTATATACGACGTCCATCTCACTATGTACAATATACCCCGACGTACATCCGACTGATCGGACGTCAAAATGTTTACTGGGTGGTGGAGTGGTAGTGCTCAGGTCTCCCGATGCAAGGATCGTGAGTTCGGGTCCTTCCCTGCTCATTGGCTGAGTTGTTCCAAAGCGACATATATACGACGTTCATCCGACCATATGCAATAGACCTTGAGGTCCATTTAATGATTGGACGTCCGAATGTTTACTGGATGGTAGTGCTCAGGACTTTCGATCAAAGGATTTTGAGTTCTAGTTCTTTTTTGCTCATTGTTTTGTCATCTTAAGCAAGTCACTTTCCACTGGGATAACTAACTATTTTATACTAAGGAACATTAATAAAATCATTGTGTCACTTTAACATCAGTTAACCCCCGTCACCCTCACCCCCTATCCATTACTTCCCCACCCTGTTTTGTAACATGATCTGTCTTCTTTTACACCAGTCGACAATGAACCGCCGGAGGTCCACGACTGTCCACAAGAAATCCAAGTGGAGATTGACCGCTCCCAGAACGGAAGTTATGTGACCTGGGACGGTCCTCTCGTCGAAGATAACTCGGGTCATTTTAACGTCAAGTTTGTAGGACCATATCAGAAGGGCAGTTTCTTCCCGGTCGGGCTTACATCCGTGGTGGTTTCATTCACCGACCCCGCCGGTCTGGTGTCGGTGTGCTCCACTGACGTTATAGTAATACAGGGTGAGTTCAATTATATTACATCGCCTCCGGACGTAACGTGGGACTCGTGAGGATAAACTGCGTACTGCTTCACAACCAGCCATATTGAACTTGTATATATGTATTTACATTGCTTAACTGTACCGGTTTCATTGGTTATTATATGCAATTTACTTATTAGTGACCTCCCCCCCCCCTATAACGGAGACCTACACCACCCCTCCTAGAAGTGGCCATATACCCTCTGATAATAGTGCAATAGTACCAACAGCGGTATTAAACTTGTATATGTATTTGTGTATGGACATAACTAATCATGTGAGGACATTTGTCTATACTTACTAATAGCATGTGAGGACGTAAAAAAAAATCGTGTCCTCACATTTTTAATACTGTAGCCATGCTCTATGGGGGTTACTGTACCCTCATATGGGCTTAACTCGAAAGTGCTCGTTTCTGTATTTTTTCCTATACTAGGTGTATATAGGTGTATACTGTGTGTATGACACCCGGAACTTGTGTATGAACCTTTACTTCCTATACATGTGAGCACATTTAGGCTTTGTAGAGACGTGAATTGTCCTCACATAAATATGTTTACACATACTGTACAAGACGTGTCCTCGCCAGCAGAAATTATAGGTGTGTGTGTACGTGTCCTCACTTCGATAAGTATCCCTCTATGCGTGTAGCTATGTATGTATTGTATATGTATGTGTATATGGATGCATACATGTCTGCACAGATGAGTGGATGTATAGATACATGGGGATGTATACTATAGATGATTGGATGCTCGAATGGATGTATGGGTAGATGTATAGATGCATTGGTGACTGCATATATGTATCGACCATGCGTGGATGTATGGATATATGGATGAATGTATAGATAGATGCATGGATGTTTGAGTGGATGAATCGGGGGATGTATAGATGCATCGGTTGACGTATGGATGCATGAATGATTGTATGGATGGATTGGTGGATATATAGATGCATGAATGCTTGAGTGAATGTATGGACGGATGAGTGGATATATAGATGCATGGGTGGATGGATGGGTTGATGTATCGATGCATGTATGCCTAAGTAGATGCATGAATGCTTGAGTGAATGTATGGATGGATGGGTGGATGGATGGGTGGATGTATTGATGCATGGATGCATGGTGGATGTATAGATGCATGGATGCTTGAGTAGATGTATGAATGGGTGGATGCATAGATGCCTGGGTGGATATATATATATATAGATCATGAATGTTTGACGGAATATATGGATACATTGGTGAATATATATATGTATATATATATTCACCAATGTATCCATATACTGGAAGCTCCAGTAGATGTATGCATGGGTGGATGTATAGATGCACATGAATGCATGGGTGGATGTATAAATACATGGATGCATAAGTGGATGCATTGATGCTCGGTCGGAAGTATGGATGTATGGGTGGCTGTATATATGTATGGATGCATGGTTGGACGCATAGAAGCATGGATGATTGAATGAATGTATAGGTACATGGATGGATGTATACATAACTGGATACATACATGGGTGGGTGTATGAATGCATTGGTACATGGGTAAATATATAAATGCATTGACGCATGTGTGGATGCATGATGGATATATAGGTGGATGTAGGAATGCATGAAGCATGTTTCGATGTTGAGATTCATGGGTGGGTGTATGGATGGATACCTACATGCATAGATCGATTGATATATGAATGGAGAGATATGTGGATTGATCCGTACACGCACGCATACACATTGATGCAGAGACAAAACACCTCAAAACCTGCAAACTTGAAATAATGCGATCCGCCGACGTAGTCTCGCCTGGTTACGCAACAGTGGATTTTCGCTTTGATAGTAAAAATGGTATG
>JAODUJ010268166.1:0-10203 GCA_027564615.1 Psolus chitonoides
TATCAACATTTAAAGAAATTCACTCTAAGCCCCGCCCACTCATTAATATTCATGAGATCAGTACCGAAATAAATAGCATCTACTCACTATGGGTAACCTACCCACTAAGTATGAGACCGATCCACGTTACCCTCTTTGGGTTATCGTGATCACAAGCAGGCGTCACAGACAAACACAAACATGCATGACTTCATAGATTCCTTATGCCTCTGGCAAGGAATCAAAAAGGCGAATGACGTCGAGTACACTGAGGCTAGTCTAAAATTCTTGTTAATTCGAGTTGCACTGCAGGAAGGGTTAGCGGCAATATGAACAACATGGAGAGAATGCTAATATTTTGCCCAACCTTTGGATGCATAAATCCTCAGACATCGGGCGGAGGGTTATAATTCCACAGTTGATGGCCAATTTTTAGCTTTCTCAAAGAATAATATGGAAAATAATACCAATTCATATTCGTTTATTGTGCAGCAATTGATGACTGTTGCGAAACCATGTAGCGAAGTTGTGTACCTAATATTTGTGTAATACTTGGGTACGTCTCATATTAGGTATATATGGGCTATTACTCCGAGATGTCAACATGTCCGACTCGAGTTTTACACTGTAGTGACTTGAAAGAATCAGTTAATATTTGCTCCATTGAAATAACAGTGACTGGAGTCAGTGACTCAACTCGAGTTACATTACATTACATACACATATTTATAGAGCGCCTTTCCTCAAAGGCTCAAAGCGCTTTACAACAACGAAATAATTAAAATAACGTAAAGTAATGAGTCTGTAAAAGAGATTTGAAAGCATTTACAGTAGGTAGGCGCAAGGCGCACGTTACGGGGAAGATTGTTATATAGACGAGGGGCAATAGCGGCAAAAGATCGATCACCATAGCTGATACAAGTTCTGGGGGAAAGCAGCAAATGCTCACCCTCAGACATAAGTAAAGTTAAGAGATTGGGCACTCTATACATTTTTAGATTCCTTATGGCCAGAGAAGTAATGTGGTATTTTTACATCAGGACTGGGAAATTTTAAATGTTTGGCCCATGTACACATGTGGGGTTTCTTTTGTAGACTAGATCCTCTATGAGGAGACTGTTAGGAAGGGCATCCAAGTCATAATACTAGTTATTTGCTCAATGAATCTTTACATATCTTGTGAAGGCCCCCGTCCAACCCACACTAGTGTGGAAAATGGATGTTAAACATATAACAACAACAACCCATGTTTGACTCGAAATATCCAATATGATCAAGATTATCCAATCCAGGATGAAGATGGCCATTTCGATTGTTTTAAGTTGCTCGGTTGAATTTTGCATGCTAGAATTCATATATTCGGACACTAAAATCTTCAAAATTGTACAATATTGACCTGCTAAATTGACCCCCAGCTAAACGTTTGTTGACCTTTTTACATTTCTGGCCATAGCGGCAAAAGTAAAGTTTAGAGATAGGGGTAACTATACATCTTTAGACCAAACAACTAATTTGCAGGAGGATTGGTGCATTTTGAATTTTGACCCACGTTTGTCCCATATCAAAACTGCCTGGAACTTTGAAGAGGTCGGTCCAAGCCAAATTTGATCAGAATGCCTCAGTTATGCCAAAAATACTTTCAAACCTTTGTCCCCCATGATTTGGTCACAGGACCTTAGCAATGGTCCTCTACTAATAGATAGTTAGATGGAACATGATCACAATAGCTCACACCAATATACTGGTATGAGCTAAAAGTGTGTCTAATTCCTGGAAGCTGCTAAAAGTAAGAATTATGATCATTGTTGTCAACTTTTTGGCAGTTATTTATGGGTTGAACCACCACCATCAAATAGATTGGCCAAAAGTAGGTCGTCATTCAAAAAAGTTTGCAAATCAGGGCACTCACATATTCTGTCCTCAGTAGTCATGGCAGGTCCACAGTAGAAGTTTTGCCATGGTCCTCAGTAACCATGTCCTCAGTTGTATATAATACCTGTATGTGTGTGTTGTTAGAGGGTGAGGGATGAACAGCTCATATTTAGAACTAGATTAAGCTATTCCACCCTTGAGTGAATAGTGGGTCTGTGATAGGAGTGTTGTCATGGTCCTCAGTAGACATGTCCTCAGTTGTATATGAATACCTATGTCCTCAGCTCATATGAATACCTGTATTAGTGTGTGTGATAGTAAGAGATGCACAATTCATATTTAGTATAAAAGCAAACTGCTCCACCCTTGAGAGTAATTGCAGGTCCATGGTAGGAGTGTTGCCATGGTCCTCAGTTGTATATGAATACCTGATGTGCATGTGAGAGGGTGAGGGATGTACAACTCACATTTGGTAATTTATCAAGCTACTCCACCCTTGAGCCAATGGCAGGTTTGCGATAGGAGTGTTATCATGGTCCTCAGTAGCCATGTCCCCAGTTGTATATGAATACCTGTATGTGTGTGAGGGTGAGAGATGTACAATTCATATTTGGTATTAGATCGAGCTACTCCACCCTTGAGTAAATAGCAGGTCCATGGTAGGAGTGTTATCATGGTCCTCAGAATCCATGTCCTCAGTTGTATATGAATACCTATGTGTGTGGAAGGGTGGGAGATGTAAAATTCATATTTAGTAGTAGATCAAGCCACTCCACCCTTGAGTAAATGGCAGGTCTGAAGAAGGAGTGTTATCATGGTCCTCAGTAGCCATGTCCTCAGTTGTATATCATTGCCTGTATATATGTGTGTGGTGGGGTGAGAGTATATGTATCAGGGCAAACATTTGTGAAGGCTTCTCACCCTGATTACCTCGAAAACCACACAACAAAACCGCCGTTTTGTGAGGGAGAAATATTTCCTAGCACCCGAACACAGACACTCACTTTATTGCAGTAATATATTTTAGTATGCCTGTGTCCTCAGTAGCCATGTATGTCCTTGATTGTGTTTGAATACCTGTATACATGTGTGTATCTATGTGTGTGTGTGTGTGTGTAGGAGGTTTAGAGTCTCCAATATACAACTCACATTTAATATCTCCTTTGATGTGTGCGGCCTGCCTGGGAACCCAAACAGTGTGTCCAGGTCGATCGTACTGGTATATTCCATGACTTGCTTTGTCGGGGGTGCTAGATCCAATCCCTTGATGGTATCTGACGTGTTTAAGAGCTGCGATTTGAAGCTCTCTCCTGACAGCTCGGTTTCTTCATCGATCAACATTTTTTGCTTTCTCTTTCTCTTCCTGACAGGGTAACCTTGGTTACCTAGTTAAGAGGAAAAACAAACAACAATACTGGTTACCTGGGTAACATAAGAACAATACTTTCAGTTACCTAGGTAATAGAGGAACAAGACTTCCACCGCCAGAAGAAACACTGAAAAGAACTGGAGGCCTGAACGAGCTGCATGATAAGCCTGGCTCCAGTCCCGCTCAAGATCGTTACCTACTCAGTCCTTGAACAATCCCTTCGTCGACCTCTGCTCCGTCCTGATTTTCTGAGTGGCTTGCTCAGATATTGAGGGCACGCGGAAGAGGCTGTAGTAGGACTCTTTGGAGGATTTGAAAGGCTGCTCCGAGGGAACAGGTTTTCAAGGCCTCGATGTTATCTTTTCCATGCGCATTTGACAATGAGCATCCACGGGAACAGTTAGCGTAGCCTCACTCTGCGACGCCGCATTCTTGAACTGAGCCTAGACCAAGGTGCTACGGGCGGGGGCGCAGTAGGCTTGTCGTATCCAAGTCCTCCATCAAGATGGTCACGACTTGGTTAACCAAAGCCTGAGGGAGTTCGGTCTCCTTGGGGGCCAAGTTCCTGACAAGTGAGGACAAGAGTCCTGGCTGAACCCCCTACCTCCTCTTCAGCCCCAGATTCCTCTGACCCATCGGAAACAGGGCTGTTGTCTTCCGAAGAAGGCCGCTGGGAACTTGCCGCCATGGCAAAGGATCCGGTAAGAGGGGGTTGGGGGGTAGGGCTCACAGGGGTGAAATTCCGGGGAGGAGATGTTTCTTGTGCAGACTGGGTCTGGTAAGAAACTGGGGTTTCCCGTCCGGGGTTGACCTGACAAGAAACCTCCTGGGCTAATAAGGGGCCTAGTGAACCGATTAGTTCACCCAGCATAGCTGGGTCAAACGGACCCGCGCCCTGAGACGCGGGACCACGGTGACCCCGATAATAGTCCTGGGTAGAATTCCCAGGTCCCCCGATAACGTTGGCACCGGTATTTGAGACCGGGAACTGTTTACCGAAGCTGGCCCCGTCATAGGCGAACCTAGTTGGTGAACAGCGCCGACTGGGGGAACCCTCCCGGCACATCAAGGGAAGGCTCACTAGCTGTTAGGGACTGGGATCGGGGCCGCCCGATCTCAAATGCCCAGCTAGTGTCCTGGGTGCTTGACTGGGCGCCCTGCGTCGAGAATATCCCAGACGCAGGACTCAATCCTGTGTACCGATAAGGCACTGCCGGAGCAGTACCCGGGTTTGTTCCGTACATAAACCCGGGTACCGAAGTACCCGGGATTATGTTTGTATATCCGAACCCTAGTGGAGCTTGAGCGGAGAGAGTTCCCCTCTGCGATGGTATCTCAAGGCCCACTATCGGTCTACCCAACTGGTAGTTGGGGCCGAGTTGACAACTTACTGGGGGTGCCGCCAAAACACCCACCAGACTGGTCAAACCCGGTGACCCACTCTGCGTTACATAGGCAGAGTGAGTTACAGAACCTTGACCCAGGGTGAGTGCGGAAGAATCCCCACTCGCCCCCAGGTCCGGAGCGCCTTCGGTATCTGATGGAACGGTGTTACGCGATCCATCGGATACGTTACTAGTCTCCGTTACCCTTTCAAGCCTCTCAGCGGGTGACGTATCACCCACTGAACCCGTGCCATTCTTACTATTATTTTATTTACTTTTTTATTTTATTTTTATTTTTATTTTTTTATTATTTTTAAAATTCTTTCTCTTTTCCTTTTCCCCCCTTTTTTTTCCTTTTCCCATTCATGGCTGCTATAACAGGACATGGTAAAGAAGAAAGACTGCCAATCAATTAACATACCATACTCACCAAGGCAGGCAATATTCACTCATGACCAACTCGTTCAGCCGTTAAACACTTCATACCTGCAGTCCTAAAGTCACAAGACATTGCCATTTCTAAGCTACCAAACACGGCTGTCCCATCCATGGCTGCAATAACAGAACACAGTAGAGGAGACAGACTGCCAATCAATGAACAGGACACACCCACTCACGTTTAACTTTGCCTAATACATGATTTATACCTGCTATCCTAAAGTCACATGACAGTGCCATTTCTAAGCCACCACCGACTGCTGTTCCATCTAAGGCTGCGATAACAGGACATGGTAGAGAAGACAAACTGCCGATCAATTTACGCAGCCGCGACACGAATGGTCCAACTTCTTTGACTGGCATCGTGGCTCGTTCCTTGAGGTCGGCACCTTGGAGAGAAGAATATGAAATTATGTGAAATCGCTTTTGTACCAAAATCATTTCAGTAATTATACACTGGCTGCGACTTGCTTACAGTACACACTTAGTTGCTTATCGTAGATTTGAGGACTCCCTGGATGATGGTTTCCCAAATCATACATGCCTTGAGCATCTAGTCTGTTATCCACCATTAGAAGCTTAAGGGAGCTCAATAACTTTGGATATTGTCAAACTGTTAACAAATGACAACATTTTATTATCCTCTGCTTAGCTTAAATACACTGAGCTCAATAGACATCTTGTAGTGATAATGCTCGGGTAGTGCTAGGAGTCTTCATTGAGTACGCTGTAGTAATCATGATTACAAATGATAGCCATGAGTAATCACGCTCATTTGCTAAGCAGCGTTTTCTCGATTACTGCATAAAGGGCAACCCATTTTCTGCGATCACTGAAATTGCCACTGAATTTTAATTTTATTAAAATGTTTGTCATAGCATGTGGCTCCTGTCCCTGTACACTGTGCAGTGCACAGCACACGTACAGTACTAAAAACAGTATCACATGCATGGACTCCTGTGATCGTTATCATTCTTTTTCACACATCGTTATAATCTTACCATATTCATGTAAATACATACACTCTGTCGATTCACACACGTTTCGAAAAAAAAAGTATTTTGTAAATATTTTCAACTTCAAAGTTCTGTTTCCAATTTTCTCTTTCTTTGTATGGTTGAAGGTAAAAACATGAAAAGAAAATGTCAAAGATATATAGTTGACTAAATAAACTGTATCTTTTGTACTGTACTTTAATATTAAAGACCTTAAGGAAATGAATGATGTCACCTATTTATACTGTGATTAATCGCAGTAAGTCGCGATCACAAGGTCACAAGTAAATCACAACTCCAGCTTCTATAGGGCCTCACTACTTCTCAACATTGAAATGATGCAACATTCATGTCATCACCGTTTTTGGTATCATTTAAATAGTAAATGTTTGTGAAGTTTTTTTCTGAAAAATGAAATGATGGCAATGTTTTAACCATCAATTTACAAACTTACTGAGCTCCTTCAATCTATCACAATTACCATACTTCCGTACACTGATGGCCCCCAGCCTATGGGTCGCTACCCAAACAATGGTTGTGTTTCTACTGTAGATGGGTCGCAACTCGCAAGATTGTTTCAGACATTACAGAAAATTGTTAAACGATAACTCTTCAGGAGCCGATCTCCAATTGGTTCATGACTGGAATGCTGTGGCCGGCACTGGAGCATACCCGTACCTTTGGTGTCAAAAGTCGGGGGCAGAGCAGGCTAAATGTACTATTTAGGAAACAAAGTTGCCTACAAAACCACAAATGTACCGTCAAAACTCCTTTTTTTACCAAAAGTCAGGGGCAACTGCTATGCGAGTAGTGGTGGCTGGGTCATGGCTGGTCTAAAAAGATTGTGGACCAGAGCCCAACACTATGAAATGTTAAAACTTTGAATTTTAATACTGTACCAGCACAAAATATCCCAGGCACTAAGCTTCTTAAAATAACAGTTCTCACATCTTTATCAAATTCGAACTGTAATATAAAAATATTATGAATATATTCAGATCAGTATTAGCAAAACATTTGAAACTATCACCCAGATATTTCATTTTTTGATAGAGGGGGAAGGGAGTGGTGGAAGTGGTTACTGTTTTTAATGCTACCTGGATACTACCCAGTAAGCAAAATCTAGCCGACCACCGGCGGATATATGAGCAGCTCGGTAGCAGCCATATGCTGAGCGGCCATTCACCGGAGGGCCGCTGATGGTCCGAGAGAAAAAAGACCTCTCCTGTGCCTTCAAAAGTTGGCCACCAATGGACTGTCAGCGAGCCACCGGACGTTTCATCCAGCGGTCCGTCGGCATTGGCCACTGGCGGGCCACCGATGTGGCCAAAGACCTGTCGATTCCTTGCTATCTGGGTAGTATGTTCGTTCATGTGTTTCAGGGTATTGCCCCAGTTCAACTTGCCTCTTAACAGGGTTGCCAATGGAGGACAGCAACTCAACAACATAATCCACTTAACCATCACCAACTCCAATCTCCTTCATGATGAGCACCATGCAAGATGGCAGTAGGTACCAGTTTATATAAGTCTCCGGCGAACTGACTTGGCCTGGTTTCGAACCCAGACCTCCCAGGCACTAGCATTTAATTCAAAGGCCTAATCGCTCAAGTTTGATTTGTAACTCTGTGATTACCTGTTTTTTTACCGAAGTGCCAACACATCAGTAATAGAGCTGACCAGTAGCCTACTGCATTTACTAGCAAATTTGGGGTGAGAGCAGCGTGTCGGTCAGCGACCCGTGCAAGTTTAAAAAACCATGGGTGCTTGTGTTATGTGCTCCGCACATACATTTCCGTCACTGAAAGGTTGCATGGCCACTTTGAAATCTGCATACCCACTTTCCCAAATCCTGCCTAACTTCCTGGGTAGAAGAGAAAGGGCTATAAAGTGAAATTACACAAGAAGCTTCATGTTAACCCACTACCTTACAAGTTGAAGGGGAAAAATTATTGTGAGGGAAATGAAACAATACGTGGCCTGTCATATTAAGGATTGATATGTTGACATTATTAGCAATTTGACCCTCAGACTCGAAACGATTGGCCACCCCTTTCATATGTGTAAAAAAGCCCACCCCTTCCCTCTCCTACCATTAGTAAAAATTCTAGTTTACTGCTAAAAGTGGACAACAAAATTCTCCTAAAAACAATGTTGCCTACACGCATAATAAGGTAATCTCTAAGAAATCTGCCAGGCAGCAAACGCGAAGGGGGTATTTTCAGGGAAGATGAGTAGGGTTCAACAAAACGCAATACCCAGAATCTCAGTGTGAAACTTGGTTTTTAGGCAAATTCACGCTTTTTGTACTGTACGCGTTCAAATCATGGAAGGGTCCCAAAAAATCAAGGCCATACATTTTGGGGGGTCGGGACACCTCACACACGCTTAATTACAGGTACTCCCATTGAATTCTGAGAATGGGATAATGACCCCATACTTTTGAAAATGGATCAACACCACTGCCAATAATCTATGAAAGTTCCGGAATACCCTACGGCAGTTGTCTATATTGTTTTGTAGTGTTTACATCAGGTAGAAAAAAAACAGGCATTCTTTTCAGTGTGTACGGGCATTCATTAGGTATGCCTGGGCATCCATGGGCATCTGCTGTCATCTTTTTCAATGTGCCAGGTATTAATGATCCCCTGGCATATTGAAAAAGATGCCTGCAGACGCCCACCATACCGAATGAATGCCCGCACACACTCAAATGAATGCCCGTTCTTGCCCTAGTAATAGAATTGGAACCGGGTGGAGGAAAGACTCCTGACTTTAGAATTATTACTGGCCAACGCTCCCCTAAATGAGCCAAACGGTCAGGATAGGGCTGGCAGTCAAACAAAAAAGTTTTGCTAGTACTGTCTTGACGTCAGCATTAGGTGGTTGCTAACTGCTTCCTTGAAGCTGTCGAGATTCTGGATGATGATAATGCTGTGTGGGAGTGAATTCCAGTCATGTTTTGTTTTCGGTACAAATGAATGTTTATAACAATCGGGTACACAGGTTGTAACCCGTTTAAACACTTTTGTTTGGGTCATACTTGTAAACCACCAAAGAGCGGTCTTGTCCTTGTGTAATTTTTATTTGACTCAAAATTGAAGACTTTCATTCAAACACTTGATTATGATCTAGACCCAGACCTGTATACATACCTTCTGAAGCAACTTTTTACTCAATGAATTCTTTGCTTCTGGTCTGTTTAGTCCTAAAACAACAATTCCTATAAAATGACAAATAAAATAGAACATATTTGCACAATAAATTCAATTGGAGGTTAACTAGGTCCTAACTGCAATGTTTCCCTATCCTATATTCGTAATGTTGGATAGCTAAGTTCCGAATATGTGATTGTGACTTTACCTTGTTAGTTAGGCTACCCTGTAAAACAAGAGCCTAGATCTTCGTGATTCCTTGCCTTTAGATTTAAAACCTGATTTATTGTTCGATGGCCTTTGACCTCACAAATGTACTAATTATGATTAACTTACCATAAGTACCAAGTATGAGCTCAACTGAAGTTTGCCCTATCAAGTTATGGTGGTTACAAGGTTTCAGTGTTTGACCTCAGATGACCTTTCACCTCAACCAAACATAATAGGGATCATGTACTAACTGTGATGAACACACATACCACGTATGGACTAAATTGAATTTTGCCCTATCACATATTGGTGGTTTTGAGCCCTGTTGACCTCAGATGACATTGAACCTCTACTAAAAACGATAGGGACCATGTACTAACTATGATGAACACACATATCAAGTATGAGCTCAAATGAAGTTTGCCCTATCAAGTTGTGGTGGCTACAGTGTTTCAACCATTTGATCTAAGTTGACCTCTGATGACCTTTGACCAAAACCAACAGGGACCATTTACTAACTGTGAGTAACACCTGTACCAAGTATGAGCTCCATTGAAGTTTGCCCTAGAATCAAGTTACGGGGGTTACAAGGTTTTCAGTTTTTGCCCTCTGTTGACTTTAGATGACCTTTGACCTTAACCAAAAACAAAAGAGACCATGTTTTTTTTTTTTTTTTAACAAAGTGACATGGGGAAGGGCGAACCCATAGTTGCCACACAAAAGCGAGGCAACCCTCATGCACATAGAGCTAGGAGAAGGAAGAAAGATCCAGCCTATTAATCCTAGATTTAAAAAGCTGAA
>JAODUJ010268277.1:0-10203 GCA_027564615.1 Psolus chitonoides
CCTGCCAAATTCCGTTACCATAGCTCATGTGGTTCGGGAGATATGCTGTTCACAAGCATTTCACCGGACGCCGGACGAACGGACACACGCCATAGTGACCACTAAGTCTCCCTCTGAACATAGTTCAGGTGAGACAAAAATGACCCAAGTGACCACTAGATCACCGATCATCCCTATTCCTGAAAACCTCAAACGAGGAACCACCCAAGTTTAATTATGACAACACTTCCACATTGTAACATAAACACTGTAGAAGTAGCATTTTGACCGTTTTCATAAAATGACCCCAAAAGACCACTAGATGAGCGTCGACCCTAAATTCCTGAATACCCCAAATGAAGCACTACCCAAGTCTAATTATGACAAACCCTCAACACTATACCATAACAACTGTAGGAGAAGAAGCATTTTATCCCTTTTCATAAAATGACCACTAGAGGACCATTGACCCCAAATTCCTGAACACCCTGGATAATGAACTACCCAAGTCTAATTATGACAAACCCTCCACATTGTAACATAAAAACTGTAGGAGAAGAAGCATCTCAACCGTTTTCATAAAATGACCACTGAATGACTGTTGACCCTTAAATTCCTGAACACCCAAGATGAAGCACTACCGAAGTCTAATTATTACAAACCTTCAACATTATACCATAACAGGAGCACCAATGGTGTAGTAGCTCAAACCATATGACTACAAATGACCTCGAGATGACCGTTGACTTCTCATTCCTGAACACCCCAAAAGAAACAAGTATAATTATGACACACCCTCAACACTGCGTCATTAAATCTGTAGGAGTAGAAGCATTTTGAGTGTTTTATAAAATGACCACTAGATGACAGTTGATCTCAACAACGGACGACCACTGATGACCCATCACCCATCCATCATTGTGTCCAAGTTTCATCAAAATCCGTTAAAGCATGTGTGCATGGCACAACTTTCACCCTCAATGACCACTAGATGACTTTGGACCCCAAATTCCTGTACACCCCAAATGAAACACTACCCAAATCTAAATATGGCCATTTTTATAAAATGACCCCTAGATGACAGTTGGCCTCAAATTGCTGACCACCCGAAGGAAGCACTACCCAAGTATAATTATGACGAACTCTCAACACTGTACCATCAAATCTGTAGGAGATACATTTTGAGTGTTTTCATAAAATGACCCCAACTGACCACTAGATGACCATTGACACCAAATCTCGGACCACCACTGATGACCCATCACTCATTGTGTCCAAGTTTCATCAAAATCCATCAAAGCATGTGTGCATGGCACAACTTTCACCCTCAATGACCACCAGATGACCACTAGAATACTTTGGACCCCAAATGACCCCTAGATGATCATTGACCCCAAATTCCTGTACATCCCAAATGAAGCACTTCCTAAATCTAATTATGACAAACCCTCAACATCGTACCCTTACAGCTAGCTGTAAGAGAAGAAGCATTTTAGCTGTTTTCATAAAATGACCCCTAGATAACCATTAACCCCAAATTCCTGAACACCCTAAATGAATCACTACCCAAGTCTAATTATGACAAATCCTCAACACTGTACCATCAAATCTGTAGGAGATATATACATTTTGCGTGTTTTCATAAAATGACCCCAACTGACCACTAGATGACCATTGGCCCCAAATCTCTCACCACCACTGATGACCCATCACCCAATGGTCAACGTGTCCAAGTCTCATCAAAATCCATTGAGGCATATGCGCTACAGAACAATTTGAACCATTGTGAACAGATACATTGATACATACATAGTGACAAGATCACAATAGCTGTAGAAGCATTTTGACCGTTTTCATAAAATGACCCCAAATGACCATTGACCTCAAATTCCTGAACACCCGAATGAAGCTCTGCTCAAGTCTAATTATGTCAAACCCTCAACATTGTACCATAAAACTCTAGGAAAAGAAGCATTTCGACCGTTTTCATAAAATGACCACTGGATGACCGTTGACCCCAAATTCCTGAACACCCTGAATGATGCACCCAGGTCTAATTATGTCAAACCCTCCACATTGTTCCATAAAAACTCTAGGAGAAGAAGCATTTTACAGCAAATTGAAGATTTCTGATAAGATCGGTGCACATGGTATGCACTGTAAGACAGTAATCGCTGCTGAAATCAAGTCATGAAAGTTATGGGGATTTATTCTTGGCTGAAACGTAAACTCACTGACATCCTGTGAACAAAATATGGCAAGGAATCACAATGCACAGTTGCATTCTAGTTGCTGTTTTCAGACATGTCAGTTGCCTCAACCAGTTTTGAACAGGTGTTCTGGTACTCTTGGGAGATGCTCTTCATCAACTCCTCTCCAATTTAAGTTGAGAAAGGATCAGATTCAAATATGGCAACATTTACATGATCAATTTCAACAGCGATGCTGCTCCCGTCAGCTTTCTTGTACCTTCCAAAGGCACAGAATTGGGTACTACAACTGCATTCATTTCGATACTGGATGGGTGGTGTTCGGACAGAGGTATTGGTTCATGTACAGTCTTCTTGCATTATCCAGTGATACCATGAGACCACAACATTTTCAGGTAGCGCTGTATAATGAAGAGGGTAACTAAGAGGTTGTGGAGAGGCTTGGTTGGTGTCCATCCACTGCTTCTCCATCCTTGTTTGTACGTTTGTAGCACCATTAACTAGTCATCATCATCAGCCATTATCTGCCCATTGCAGGGTGAAGACCTCCCCAAGCTGGTTCCAAAGACCTGTGCTGCTCTCATCCATGTTATGCCAATAAATGTGGCAATGTCATCTCTCCATCTCGTTTTCTGTCTGCCTTGACTAGGTGAACCCATCGTTGGTCTCCATTCAGTTGCAAGCTTAGACCACCTATTGTCCTGATATCTAGCTGAATGTCCTGTCCATCTCTGTTTCTTGTTTTTGATATATTGAATGATATCCTGAATGTGTTTGTTTGTCCCTTTTTGTTTCTCCAAGCATACATATTTCCATACTTCTTTGTATTGTCTTTAGCTTGTTCCATGTTCTTCATAACAGCCCACGTTTCAGATCTATATGCATTATGCCATTGATGGTATGACACATTGATAACAAACTTTCCGCTTCAGTGAAATAGGCATTTTACGTTTCATGATATCATTCAAATAACCAAATGCAAGAAACCCAGCTCGAGCTTGTATGGCTGTTGGTTAGTATGGCTGTTACAATCCCCAATGATGATTTGTGGTGTGCTCCGTACACAAGGAACAGGCTGGGTGAGGTCTACACCAGGTGGTTTGTAGACTCATGCTGCTAACTGTCAGCACCATGATGGTGATAAAGAGGTAGCCTCTATGACTGATCCTGCTTTCACATCACTGCCATACTGGCGATGGGCTCTTTCAATTGCCAGGACCAACCTGGCAGATGTTCTTCTGCTTCTTGTAAGGAAAGGACATAACAATTCTACTTGTCCCACTGCTCGGCTAGGATGTTCCTTTTCGATGCTGAAAAACCTTCAACGTGAGCATATATAACAGTCACTGCTGATCCTAAAGAGGACCCAGGCTACCGATGGGAACCAGTGCATGTTTTCGGGCATATTCTTTGTTTTGATGTCTTTGACATCATATCACTCGAGATGTAGATTGGTGTATGTAGTGTTGGTATTACTGGTGAGGCCATGGCTGCTAACGAGGATGCTCCATACCATGACTCAATATGTAGCTCAACATTAGTAAATACAACAACCATAGTAAATTTGGTGAAGATTCAAAGTCATCTGGGATCAGTAAAGATCACTCACTAAAACCTAGTGAACATGTTAAGGGGATGAAAAAGATAAGACAGTTTACTGTATACACAGTTATCTTGACAAGATGCTCATTGTTTAACACAATGTTATTCACATAGTAAACACAACCATCACATTCATCTTTTATTATCATCTGCCATATAACTTTCAATGCAAAAGAATCACAATGCACAGTTAGATTATTGTTTTAGCAGATTAGATTGACTGCACTAATTTCTTGGCATAGAAAATACAAAAACCAGTAACATTCCATTTCCCTTGTTTATTTTTAAAATAGCCACCGCTTATTACAGGCTACTGACAAATTACCACTTAAAATCCATTTAAAATCATCTGTATATATGATGTCTTTTAAAAAATAGCAAATCTGAGTATATTCTTTTCCGAATAAATTGATATAACTATGTACATTTAAAGACGTTACCTCCATGACTGTACCACACACTGATATCCACCAAAGTTCACAACATTCTGGTGGCCTGACACACTAAACTAACAACACCTGAATGTGAACCGATTAAATTAATTGTTTATGACATCAATTGAGCCTATCAGTACTGAAGATTCTTCACAAATCCAAGTGTACACACTTTGTACTGTTGTGTTATGCACATGATATCTCAATGACATTGTACAGACTACTTTCTGATGGACACTATCTACAGCAGTGATAAAATACAACTGCATACTGGTGGGACCATCAGCTGTGGCTTTCCATACACTTATATATAAACATGGATAGCTGCCATTATGGTATTGGTCTGGCCAGTTCTATTTGTTGTCATCAACTTTCTTTCTCTGGTCCCTTAATAATTCATTTCAAAGTAAAAATAAAACTCAACCAATTTGAAAACAGTACATGGGGGCTAATAGTTCAATTATTCTTTTGCTGGTAGTGTGTTGACAGTTTAGTGTATTTCTTTTCGTTCACAGTCAGAATATTTATTTGTTTGACAGTTTTATATTTAGGATTTTGTGTGGTCAAAAATGTTACATACAGTGAGCTTTCAAATCAATGTATATTTAGCACTGAAAGAGATGAGGAGACGGCAGCACTTGCACAAATAATCATCTCACTTCACTCTCTGGTCGAACACATATTCCACCTAGTATCGGGGATTACACAGTGATGGTTATTACAAAAAAAAAAGGAATGCAAAATCAAACAGCTTTAGACAGGGATCGACTGATCATACCACCGCTGTGAAACTTAGAAAGGAAGAAATAGTCCATACCACCTTCTTGTGATCGTGAATCACCTTCCCTAATTTTGGACCCCTAACATGGGGGACCTCTAAATACCATAATGTAAAATCTGAGTAAGAAAAATAAACACCTACTGTTGTAATTTAGGTATGGTTATATATATCTATAAATAGCCTACGATGTCTATTAACAAGCAAATATAAGTAAAAACAATACAAATAAAGGCAGCAGACAAAAATGTTAAGATGAAGAGACAATTTGTTCCAAATATTAAATGCCAAAGTAATTATCCTTTGTCACACACATTGATATCATAAGTAATATAATGAACTAATTCAGCCTGTAATACCAATATAACACAACCTAACATCATGATTCAAAATTACACACAATTTGTAACATTTGTAACATTTTTGAAACAACAAAAATATGTTGGTCTGATTAAATATAATTTATCTTCATACTCTACTGAGGCACAATAAATTTACTGTTTGACTAGTTAAACCCTACTACTGTATATGCTGAGAAAAGTACAATCACACTTTCAAATTCTTCACCTGATAGTGGTACTCAACTAATTCTTATGGAAAGTTTGTCCAGTATAAAAAAAATAACTGCTGTTTTGCATGTACTACTATAAATGTTTGTATATACTATGTACTGATGCTCAATCACCTAACCACAAAACCCTAATCTGAGTTACAATGCAGAAAATAAAGGAATGGGTAAACATTTTACAAAGATCTCTAACCTAGAATTATCAAAGCATGTTAAAGCCAATTGAAAAAAAAACATGTTTCTTGTTCAATTTTTTTTTAACTGACGTGGGCAGGTCTTAATATTTGCTATTTATGAAGTGAAAGACTTTTAGAGAGTTCTGCAAGCCCAGGCATGATCTACTCTCAAAAATAAGACTAGATTAGACTATTTAGAGCTACTGTGGAATCTCTACGGATGTGAAGCGTGGACTATCACCGACAAACTGGCCACTGGATTAGATGGTACGTACACCAGACTTCCGACAGCAGCACTTAACATTGTGGTTGATGCCAATCATCATGTCACTAATAAATCCCTGTATGGAGACCTCCTCTTCCTTACTGAGCTTATGAGGTGGAGACGGTTGAAACTTGCAGAACATCGTCATCGTAGTAAGGACAAGGTGGTCTCACAATTCCTGTTCTGCATACCAACACTTCGCAGCAGAGGGAGGGGATCACCACCCAGGTCATACATTACCAACTAAAGGAAGACACTGGGCTACAGAACATTTATGGGATACAGACAGCTATGAACGATTGAGTTATCTGGAGAACCTTCATTGGTCGAGAGCACGGGGTGCTGCAATCAAAATAAAGTATTTTGTGACATGAATGAAGGAAAATGAATTGAAGGGTGGCCTAGCAGTAGGACTGGTGACTCTCGATCTAAGAGTTGTGAGTTTGAGTGCCACCTGGGGTGCTACGGTGTGTCCTTGAGTGAGATACTTTACTCCACCTGATCTAGTCTACCCAGCTGAAAATGGCTAGGGGTTATCCAGCAATGGACTGATGTCCCGTCCCGCCCTGGGGGGGGGGTTTCATACTCTGTCTGCTTCACGTCACAGAAACTGGATATAAGCACTGGCCCCATGAGCCATATAGGCTAGGGGGAACACCCCTTCTCTAAAGGAATTAACCTAACAAAAACATTAACCAGGCTCTCAAAAAACCAAAACTCTGTGGTTATAAGAATGTTTGCACGCTTTGCACGCAATCACAGCAATGTCGATTAGTATGGCAGTCAGAAGCTTCTGGATTTGAAACCTGTCCAATTAGAATTTCAGACCTATACCTCCCACCAATCAGAAGGTTCTAGCTACATCCCTGTGTGCATGATGTTGAATATGGAGTAGAATGCCTGACTAGAGTATGTCTCACCTTATGTTTGGGCTATGTATAGGCTTAATTAATGACATTGGAACATTGTGGATGTTAGGTGGTCTGCGAATTGTTTCATGGGGTAGGAAGTTTGTCCCCTGGGCCAAAAGAGTAACACTGATGTAGAATATTGACTGGTAGTTTTAAAGTGTAAAGATTGTGTCGTTTTGGTAATTTTGCAATGTGTTGTACAATAGCTAACAGTAAAAAAAAAAAGGAGGCGGCCTAATAAATGTGAGCGGGCGAGGACGATAAATCAAATTTATCACCAAACAAAATTAGCAAATTATTACTTGCATTGGAGTTAAACCCTTAGTATGGAGTACACTTCTGATGTGTATGTCCTTAAATATACCATCGAATCAACTGTTAACCACATATAGTTTTTGCTGATCAATCTAATTTATCACCCTTTTTTTTGTGCAAATTAACACTTGCATTGGAATTAAACTCTGTATGGAGTACACCTCTGATATGTAACTCTTTAAACATACCATCAAATCAACTGTTAATCACATATAGTTTTTGCTGGTCAATCTAATTTATCACCAAACAAAATTAGCAAATTAACACTTGCATTGGAATTAAACTCTTAGTATGGAGTACACTCCTGATGTGCAACTCCTTAAACATACCATCAAATCAACTGTTAACCACATATAGTTTTTGCTGGTCAATCTAATTCATCACCAAACGATATTAGCAAATTAACACTTGCATTGGAATTAAACTCTTAGTATCGAGTACACTTCTGATGTGTAACTCCTTAAACATACCATCAAATCAACTGTTAACCACAGATAGTTCTTGCTGGTCAATCTAATTTATCACCAAACAAATTAGCAAATTGACACTTGCATTGGAATAAAACAATTAGTATGGAGTACACTTCTGATGTGGAACTCCTTAAACATACCATCAAATCAACTGTTAACCACATATAGTTCTTGCTGGTCAATCTAATGTATCACTAAACAAAATTAGCAAATTAACACTTGCATTGGAATTAAACTCTTAATGTGGAGTACACTTCTGATGTGTAACTCCTTAAACATACCATCAAATCAACTGTTACCACATAAAGTTCTTGCTGGTCAATCTAATTTATCACCAAACAAAATTAGCAAATTAACACTTGCATTGGAATTAAACTCTTAGTATCGAGTACACTTCTGATGTGTAACTCCTTAAATATACCATCAAATCAACTGTTAACCACAGATAGTTCTTGCTGGTCAATCTAATGTATCTCCTCCAATTGAGGCCTAAAAATACATCAGATTGAAATGATTAATAACTAGTATATATGAGACTGATGTCTATTTAATGCATGTTATTCAATTATATATGATGAAGTCATCACACACATAGTAAACACATGATTGGAAAGCTGAACACCTCCTGGCAAAATCAATAGAAAAGACTCTGTTTAAAAATATGAAAAGGCAACAAAAGAAAAATAAACATGGGAGAAAATAAAAGGTATGGCAGTCACATGATTAGTAGTACCGACATAGTAGTGAGAGAAAAACACACCAATATCTGAAAACAAACATTGATCCTAAGGTAACAATGATCAAGCAATTTCAATATAATCAAGATATTATATAATCTTATCCAAATTCATGATTGGCTTACACCTAAAAAATTTACAAATATTGCAAACATAGCAATGAAAATTAGAAAAGGAATTCAGCACTGCCAGGAGTACTGTACAAATAAGTACCTACAAATGAAAGAAATATAAGTACTATCCAAAGTACATCTTTCAGTAGTACGAAAAAAGTTTCACAGTCTACAAGTTGCTTGAAGAGAACTTAAATCGTACCACTGAGCATACACAAATATCTTATAAGCTTGAGGCAGTTCAAAAACACTAAATACAGCCTCATGCATGCACTTATGAAAACATGTTATCTTTGAGCGAATACCTTATTCTTGTCAGGGTCCTAAGATTCAGTTGTTCTACAAAGTGTATATACATTAAGGAAACAACACATGACTGTTGAACCAGTCAATACCTCTTTTCATGATGGTCTAGTCATCAGCATGTCTTTTGGATCATACCTACAGGCATATTCCTTCGGTGAAAGTTAACTTTGAGCAAATACCTTCTTCTTGTCATGGTCCTAAGATCTAGTTGTACTACACAACACAAGACTGTCGAACCAGTCGATACCTCTTTTCAAGATGATCTAGTCATCAGCATGTCTTTTGGATCATACCTACAGGCAAATTCCTTTTGTGAAAGTTAAAGGAATAGCATGTGATGTATATAAGGTATGAGTGATTAGCTAAGCATCAGAATAACCAAACTCTTGTAGGTTCATACAAGCAGCATCATCATTATTGTCGACATCATTCTCTTCCTGCTCTGAGGAAGATGCTGGGATCGTGTACAGAGGGTTACTGTAGCCAGGTGTATGACTGTAGTAGTTTCTGTTAGGCAATGCTTCTGTAGGGACTGTGCTCACTTCGCCAAAGTCTGGAATATGTACAAATGCTGAAGAAACACCCAAACCTATGGATGGAAATAGAAATACTTCTAGTCACAGCAGTATTGTTACAGAATTATAAAGAGGCATATCCACAATTGACAATCAATCATCATCAACAAAATTGACAATTCTTAAAAAAACAAATGACTTTTAAAAATTGGAATCATCTTTCAATTTTTTCATCTGAATGCCACCAATGATGCAGTAGCTCATTAAGGAATAAACTGCAATTGTGAGATTATTGTGGGGAATAAACGGTCGAATAACGGACGAGGCGAAGCCGAGCCATTATTCAGCTAAATTTAGCTTTAGCTTGCCAGGTGCTATTTAGTGCTGTGGGATTATTGAAATGAACATTGAAGGCTGCTGACCACATCTCTAAACAACATCATACATAGGAACTGTATCCTAGCATTATTAGCTCACCAGGGGATAGTACTGTGGGACTATTGAAATAAACATTGAAGGTTGCTGAACACAGCTCTAAACAACATCATACATAGGAACTGTATCCTAGCATTATTAGCTTACCAGGGTATAGTGCTGTGGGACTATTAAAATAAACATTAAAGGTTGCTGACCGCAGCTCTACACAACATCATACATAGGAACTGTATCCCAGCATTATTAGCTTACCAGGTGCTAGTGCTGTGGGACTATTGAAATAAACAATAAAGGTTGCTGACAGCAGCTCTTAACAACATCATACATAGGAACTGTATCCTAGCATTATTAGCTTACCAGGGTATAGTGCTGTGGGACTATTAAAATAA
>JAODUJ010268388.1:0-10203 GCA_027564615.1 Psolus chitonoides
ACCCACCAACTGAGACACACACACCAGACCAGTTACTACAAACCAGACCAGTAGGCCATCCCTAATACCCGCCAATAGTGGACCCATTTTAAACATATTTTTACGTTACTTGCGATCTCCTGGGCATAGCCAGCAACCGAGGACGTCCACAGTTGCTGGTATGTCCACAGTTGTACAGTGATTTTTCAAGTGTGTGTCCTCGGTTGTAGGTCTTTACAAATGCACACACACACACTGACAACTTACCTGTTTCCTGACTAGTTAGCAGTTAATTTACCAGCAAAGTATGTGTTCTGTACTGTAGTGATGTCATATGAACCGATTTATAACTATTTTATCTGCCTCCATTCAAAACTACAATATCAGGCTTATTTACATCTATTAAAAAATATTTTTGAAAACTTTTCAGTCCTCATCAGAATAATAATGTGATTAGATCCATGCAGGGGGGACTGGGGTTCGTTGAACCGATCGTGGTCTATTTGATCGTTATTTACACCGCCCGACCGGTAACGTACGGTCTGCAACCGATACATGTGCACCATTAACCACACTGTCTGCCCCATGGATGAATCCGAAAGGTATTACTCAATTCTTTTGTCCAAAGAAAAATAACCCTGCTCAACGTCCTATATATTCCTACAAATCTTTCAAAGTTTCATACTTTTCTTCATTTATTATAGTACTAAAAATAGTCCTAAATTTCATAGGTCTATAGTAATCAGCAAATCATGAGGATGTTGTGGTTTCCACTCCAACACAGAATTTTTCTATCCCAAAAGTTTGGCACCCAGAATTTCTGCTTTGTATAGACCTCCATTTTGACTTTTTGAGAACCATTTGGTCAGAATGAAAACAAAGCGATTGTGAACAGGAAACAGAATGGACAAAGTTTGACAACTTTTCACAGCTTCTGAATCGAAGACAAAGGGGAGGAAAATTGGGTAAAAAGTGCCAGAATCAGAGTCATAGCCTTATTGGAACCACAGTGTAATGAAGCGTAAACGATAGGCCTATTCATGACAGTGGTAGGCAGCTTTAGGCAACTTAGGTGAATAAACATTGTCGCAAAAATAAATGAATTGGTATGGATTAATCATAATGATTTTGGTTTTCTGAGTCATTGAACAAATCACTGAGAAGTAGTTCTTTCTCAGTTTGGCAGATTCAACTCCACAGGGTTTGGCGGGATGACAACTAGACATCTTAAGGGAGAGACAGCGGACGAAGGGAACCGCCGACTATGCCGTATGTACTGGTTTTTGTCTGCATTCGACACAAAATCGGAGACGGAAACACAAAGCTGCCCCAAACCATATCAGAGATGATCGATAAAAAAGAATAAAAAAGTCAACAATTAAACACCGAAATCTGTTATGATTGGAGGAAGGACACGGCTATATTTTTGCTCAATTATGGGTACATTGAACTCAGTGAGAAACTTGGGGTAGGTTCTCATCACAAAATATGTTATTTCATAAATTTGTGAAAAACACACAAAAATGTTGATAAATGCTGGGGAGGGCTAGCTCGCCTCCCCTCGAATACATTACATTACAATACAAAAGAAAAAGATCAAAGGGCATAAAAGTAACAGCATAAAAAATAACAGCCCTGTAATACATTATTACATTTGAATACAGGTATGTTCAAATTTTTTGAACAGTGATTTTTTAATAGTGTGCAGAGACTAATGAGGCAAGCGTGTAACCATTACAAACCGATCCTGCTCCCAGGATCCCCATTTAACGTCCCTAGTGAGTAACTAATAATTCTCTTGTGAAATTGTTCAGCATGCCACCACAGTCAAGGAAGGACCAGTTGGCATGTCCAGGGTTGCCATTTCCTGAGTAACAACATAACACAACATGTAACAAAATAGTTTTATCATGCAACATTTGAATGGTGTTGTGATATAAAATTTTGTCTAGAATCAATTGTGGTAAAGTGTATCATGCTCATGCCCCAATCATATGATAGAAAAGATGTCTTGGATGGAGACAAGTTTACGTGTATATAAAGGCAGATATTAAATGCATGGCAACTCCATGATGAATTAGACGGTCATTAGATGTATATTAATCTATATGAAGGATAAATTTGTATACATACATGTGTGTTATGATGAAATACATTTGAGATTTCCAAAGCATAGTAAAGAAACAATTTCAAATATTTAGTGATGTTGCTACTATTTTTCATGAAATTTAGTAATTTCAAATTATCATAGTAAATTGCCATAATAATGGGATACTTGATGATGGCAGGACCAACACTGAACATCATATTTTTGAATTCCTACAAAATATCTTCATAGCCACAATCTATGTTTGTGGTTATAAAAACACTGCAGATAGCACAATAGCATATCCCAGTATAGTATGTTGCACCGGTAACATCCCTATGTTCCGACATCTCCATGTTCCGACGATTCTATGTTCCGACAGCTGCATGTTCCTGACACCTGTATGTTCCAACGCATCCCCCAATAGCAAGCCGATGCATACCTCGGCCACTATAGGCAACACTGGCCGCCGACTGTGGGCAATCGCTGGTGGGCCGCCGGAGATTCGTCCACCGGGCCCACAACGGTCCGTTGTCGGAGCTTCCAATTTTACCACGTGTGAGACGCCATCGAGCCACTGATTTGCCGATGGCCTCACACCGGCAGACTGCCAGAGGCCCGACAGAGAAATCACTGGTGACTTACCAGCGATTGCTGACAGTCGGCCGCTGGCATTGCCGACAGTGGTCGACATATGTATCGGCGGGCTATCTGGGGATGTGTCTGAACACGCAGGTGTCGGAACATGAAGCTGTCGGAACATAGAGACGTCGGAATATAGAGACGTCAATTTCTTTTCATGTGCAAGTAAGTTAGTTGTCGGAACACAGAGACGTCAGAACATAGAAAAGTCACCACTGCACCAACCTTGTATGAAACCTAAAAAAGAGGTTATGAAACATACTGTAGGCGGGTCGTTCACTGCATGGACTAGTTAGTGTCATGTAATTATGATCTGTTTTTTTTAAGTTCAATGACAAGACCATCAGTTCAAAAATGGGGCCATTTATGCACAGAAACTTCAGTAATGCAATTCTATAATAACTAACTAGAGAAAGAAATGGTTCAAATCTCCCTTCGTGCATAAACCAATCCATGTTCCAAAACCATGTTTTTGCTTCAAAGGGGAATTAAACTCTAAAAATTTCTTTACGAAATATGAAGCAGACGTGTATGAATAACATTTTCCCAAAATTTCATCCAAAAATATTGTTTCCTTTCCAAGTTATATGTGTTCAAAACTCAGAGACGGAACGCTGCCATTTCCACCTCAGATGAATGCACACAGACTCGAGTAAGTCGAATTGTGATGTCACACAACCCCTGGAAGCTCAGGAATTTAATGTATTTCTTTGTTTTCTTCATCTACAATTTCCATGAATGTACACTTCTTGTGTTGAATTACTGAAGTGTATCAGGCAAAGATCAAATTAATATTAATTTGTTATGAATTTGTGTACACCTTTTCTAAGATACTTGACAGCAAATTTTAAAGAAACACAAAAGCTTTTCAATCACATGTGGACAGGTTACATCACAATCTTGCCCTGCTTGATTTTTATTAACTTTCAAATTGGAATATCTCGAAAAGTAGGCTAAATAACATCTTTTGATGACATTTTTGGAAGATGTCCAATTGTCCACCACATGGGAGTCTCTCATTTAACATTAGTATTTAATTTTCAAAAGTTCAGACTAATTCTCCTTTAAGAGACTATTAAAGTACAGTACAACCTTTCACCTCCTTTCACTTCTGTTCAATGGCCAGATATTGAGTGACCTCTAGACCCCACCAGGGTAGGGGGAGGAAATAGTACAAAAGGGCAATGTCTGCTGTCAACTTGTTCAGTCATAATTCCAGGAAAGGTCTTTGTCTATACTGGATGTAGACCTAGTTGTGGTTTGGACACCCCATGAATGGAGCTGGATTATCAGGAGCCTAGGCTACAGGAGACTGGGTCTCTCGCTAATAGCGGAAAATCCATTTTACATGCCTCCACGCTCTCCAATGAGGGAGACACACACTGGGAGAATGCCCTCTGTTTACACTAGTCAACGCTCTGGCAAAGTTACTGATCGTCAATTGTGCAGTGGGTGTTAAAGGGGCGTTTGAACATAGCCAGATGACACTAGGCTTACTAATAATAGCAATTGACACCTAACGATCTGTTGGTTTTAGAGCTATTCATTGGCCACTGGTGGAGTTTGTTCTTTCATTCAACACAATTTTTCAATAGTAGGTGCATTATTGCTTCTTCTATTAAATGAATGAGTCATCAAAACTTCAATCATCAGCTAAATGAAAGACCCATTATTCGTACCCATGAGCGAAGGCAGCAGAAAGGAGAGCCAGCAGAGCTTGCCCTTTTTGAACTATTCTTATTTTTTCTCACTAAAATGTTCCTCAGTTTGAAAAGTCTGCCACACCTCCCAGCCCATCAGAACATCAACTTATATGGTAACAATGCATTCCCTACTGCTGGTCCCAACATATAGCACACCCTGCCATTTTCCATCCAACAAGCACAAACTGTCAACAAGTTCCAATCAAATCTAAAAAACAATTATTCCATACAGAACTGTAATTTGATGGTTTTAGTGTTTTTTCTGTTGTTGTTTTCACTTCTTTTTTTTTCACATTTCTTCTTCCTATCAGTTGGAAAGTGATCTATAAATGCGGTTTTATTATTATTACCCCTGATTGAAACTACTTCCGCTGTCCATGCATACTTCTGCATTATCCATTGGTCAATATTATGACATCCAAATGAGCTAGCAAATCTGGGGTGAGAAAAAAATGGCTGATTTTGGGGCAAATTTTTTGTTGATTTGGGCTGACTGTGGGTTATTTGGCTGAATTGGGATGATTTTGGGTGATTTTTGGCTGATTTTGGATCATTGTGACTGATTTTGGGTGATTTCAATTCTGGCTGATTTTGGGTAGGCTAACTTTGTGTGATTTTGGATGGTTTTGGCTGAATCCATGTTTTACAATTGAATTGCCCAAAAGGAATAAAGTCTCCTTTGGCTCAATTTAAGTAGATAACAACTGCAAGGGTAGTAGATAATTAGCTTCAAACAGGATCAAGTATAATTTTGCCTGTATTCTCACAAGTCCCTTTCTCTGGTATTGCAGTTTTAATGTTGGTTTTCATTTTTTTCTTGTCATTGTTTTTTTGCATCAGTAAGCAAATCCATTGCCCCTTTAAAATTAAGATACAAAACAAGGGCATTCGAGGAAGTTGATTTTGTCAGGCGGTGTGGAAATGGATTATTAATTGACTCGTCTGCTCCCACATGTGGAAAATTGGACGGATCATAACAGGATAGAGAGCTACAGTCGGAAGACAGAAGTCAACCGGTGGCCTAATGACATCATGACTTAATGGGATCGCCGGTAATTGTCTAATTTGTGTTTTAACAAACAGCCACGACTTCTGCCGGACATGGGTGCACAACAATGACTGATAGATGCACAAAACAGAACATAAGGCAAACAGATATTTAATGATCCCCGTTCCAGTAGTGCACTGGTCTGCCATGCCTCCCCACTGAACTCCCAAAAAGAAATATCCCCACTCTCAGCCTTTCCAGAAACAAGAAAGCCACCGGCTTTGTGATTCCTTGCCAAACATGAGCTCAATTGAAGTGTGCCTGTCAAGTTATGGTGTTTTACAAGCTTTCAAATGTTGACCTTAGATGACCTTCAAACTCAATAAAGGGTCATGAACTTTCTCCAAAGGTCATACATTTTATGTTTGAGCTCAAAGTTTGCCTCATTGAGTATTGGTATTTTACAAAGTTTCCACTGCTTGACCTGTGATGACTTCAAATGACATCTGACCTCCGCCACAAACAATAGACACTATGCACTATCAAGTTATTGTTTACAAGGCTTTCAATGTTTGACTCCTATTGACCTCAGATGACCTTTGACCTCCCAACAAAACAACAGGGACTGTGTACTAACCATGATGAACACACATACCAAGCTTGAGCTCAGTTGATATCAAGGTATAATATACACGGTTTTTTAATGTTTGACCACTGCTGACCTCAAATTATATTTCATGTACTAAGAATGGTAAACTCCTATCAAGTATGAGCTCAATTTAAGTTTTCTCTATCAAGTTATAGTATTTACAAGGTTTTCAACATGTGTCCTCTGCCAAGGAATAAAAAAAGCAAAGTACAATGAAGAAGGACCCAAGAAAGCAAAATACAATGAACTACTATCGTGAAGTCAATTGGCAACCCTGTTATCAATGACAAAGTTTGAGTAACATCAACTGCTGTGTCATTCGGGAGGTCTTGCAGTTTGTCTCTGCATATAACCTCCCATATTGAATGCACCTATCCTTAGGTGTTATCCTAAATGAGGTCATTCAGAGTTTAAACTAGTTTAAAGCAATCACAGTTATTTTTTCTTGACTCTTGTCAGCCTTGAAATATCCTCTTTTAAATCACCACTGAGCTTTTTTTCAAGATCCATTCAAGAGTTTTAAGTCAAGTAGCCTAATCTTCAGAATGCCATAAATCTGCTGTACATGTATGTCATAATTTGATGGGATGGAAAAATTGCCCCACAAATTCAATTTGCTTGTTCAATAGCGCCATCTACGAAACAGGCACTGTCACCTCAGCTACATCTAGCCTCAGTCCATTCAACCTCCTATTATTATGACATCATTCCTGTCTTAATTCTGCAACAACGGTCCACACAACTGGTCATTTTTCCCTAATTAATACATCTTAGCAGGAGCGGATCGGGGCGAGGGGGGGGAGGGGAGGGGGCCCTTCCAAATTTTTGGTTTGATTTTTTACCTGGAAAACAAAATTTACAGAGGACTTGAAAGGGAACACTTGAAGAATGATTATTCTTAAAATGGTCAAGAATGGGTTAATTAATGAGAGAGTTAATTAAAACCCACAATTTGTTAGCGCACTTCGCGCACAATTCCTGATAGTATTACTTCCGTGCTGCTTTTGGTTCATCTGTATGTAATGCTGGACATTTTCTGTGAACATTATATGAATATTTACCGATATACCAATATTTAACTGATATATCGATATTTACCGATATATCAAATTTTACCGACTACTCAATTTGAATCCAATATATCAATTTGAAACTGATATTTTAGTGTCTACAGATATTCTGATATTTCCCCCCCCCCCTCCCGCTCCCCCTTCAAGATCAGCCACTGCTTGGATGTTATTATATTCTTGTCTGGCCAGAAGTCAATCAGAGTTCTATAGGACAGCTGGTGGGGCTCACAGGACAAAGCCATCTAGCCCAAAAAGGGTATACCCCTGCCATAATATGATTAAATCTGAGTAGTGAAGGTAGCTTCCCATCTAACCCAAAGTTCATAGAGTTGATTCAGTCACTGGTTTTCTAAATATTTTAATTCTGGGCTAACCACCACTTATCTCATGAAACCTGTGAATCTTCACACCTTTTCCTCTCACATTGGAAGCAAAAACCAAGAAATATGTAGGCCTATAATAGCAAAAGCCTGATAATGGATGCCAAAATATTTCAGTTGTCAAAATCAGAGAAGATGTAGATTTATGTTTTAATTGGTAGAGGTGGATACAAGTCCATCAAATACTCTGTCTATTTTCTCTATATAGACAGCAATTAAAACTTGGCTGGAAATCTATTTCCAGGAATTTAAGGCCATGAATCCTTCATCCTCAAGTAACCTCTGTAAACCTGTCATTAAAATACCTCCCTCAGTCATTCCAACAAATTTCACAGTTGTCCAGGACACAGTGTCACCTCTCTAGGGTTGCCTTTTATCACGACTAGATTTTCAAATTGTGGATAAGTGATAATACTAATTCTAGGCTTTTGTATTTTCACGCGTTGTCTCTCCAAAACTTTATACCTGGTTTGGGAATCTGTGAGCCCTGATACTTACCTCATGTATCTCCACTTTACGATATATAAGTCTGCGATTGCCGCGGATTACTAATGGCGAAAGTTGAATTACCACAGCAGAGGGTGCCCTGCTGTAATGGGACGAGCTGGCCTATTATCGTAATGTAGCGCCCTCCGGTTACGATTTGTTGTGTAAACATGGACCCGGTCTTTTGAACCCCGCGATACACTAGGAACAAGAGAGGATATGACCCTGCACTCAGGGCCAGACCCCACGCTCCGGTCCATATTCGTAGTGTAAATGTGGACCCTGTCTTTTTAACCTCTGTGATACACCAGGATCATGGGAGGATATGACTTCCAGCTCGGGGTCTGATTTGTAGTGTAAACATGGACCCTGTCTTTTGAACCCCGTGATACACCAGGATCAAGGGAGGATATGACCCCATGTTTGGGGTGCGATTTGTAGTGTGAACATGGACCCTGTCTGTTGAACTCCTCGATACACCAGGATCAAGGAGTGAGCATCGGGGTCTGATTTGTAGTGTAAACATGGACCCTGTCTTTTGTACTCCTCGATACACCAGGATCAAGGAGTGAGCATCGGGGTCTGATTTGTAGTGTAAACATGAACCCTGTCTTTTGAACTCCTTGATACACCAGGATCAAGGAGTGAGCATCGAGGTCTGATTTGTAGTGTAAACATGGACCCTGTCACTTGAACCCCTGTGATACACCATAATCAAGGGAGGATATGACCCCATGCTCAGGGTCCGATTTGTAGTGTAAACATGGACCCTGTCTTTTGAACTCCTCGATACACCAGGATCAAGGGAGATCTGACCCTATGCTCAGGGTCCGATTAGTAGTGTAAACATGGACCCTGTCTTTTGAACTGCCCGATAGACCATGATAAGGGACTTCTGACCCAGAGTTCAGGGTCCGATTTGTAGTGTAAATATGGACCCTGTCTTTTGAACCCTGCAATACACCAGGATAAAGAGAGGATATGACCCCGCGCTCAGGGTCCGATTTGTAGTGTAAACATGGAACCTGTCTTTTGAACCCCAGCTATACACCAAGATAAAGGGAGATCTGACCCCACGATACACCAGGATCATGGAACAATCTGTCACTGTGCTCAAAGTTCGATTTGTAGTGTAAACATGGACCCTGTCTTTTGAACCCCTGTGCTATACCAGGATCAAGGGACTCCGAGATCTGACCCCATGCTCGGGGTCCGATAATTTGTAGTGTAAACATGGACCCTGTCTTTTTAACTCCGCGATACACCATGATCAAGGAAGGACCTGACCCCGTACTCAGGGTCCGATTTGTAGTGTAAATATGGAACCTGTCTTTTGACCCCCCCCCGCTATACACCAAGATAAAGGGAGATCTGACCCCATGCTCGGGTCCGATTTGTAGCGTAAACATGAGCCCTGTCTTTTAAACTCTGCGATACACCAAGATCAAGGAAGAATCTGACCCAGCGCTTGGGTCCGATTTTCAGTGTAAACATGGACCGTCTTTTGAACCCCCGTGCTACACCAGGAGCAAGGGACTCAGAGATCTGACCCCATGCTCGGGGTCCGATAATTTGTGGTGTAAACATGGACCCAGTCTTTTGAACTCCTCGATACACCAAGATCAAGGGAGAATCTGACCCAGCGCTTGGGTCCGATTAGTGTAAACATGGACCCTGTCTTTTGAACTCCCTGTTACACCATGATTAAGGGGCGATCTGACCCCGCGCTCAGGATCCAATGTGTAGTGTAAATAGGGATAGGGGTTGATCCCGAATCGACATTGACCTGTTGCTTCCGTTCCTATCAGTGACTACAAAATTTGTGAGCAACGCACAGTTACTGTAAATTTGTAACTCTCAACCTTGGTTTAGCAATGCACAATTTTTACCATGGGTGTGGATCATGGAGGGGGATGGGACGTCCACCATACTTTTTGTGAATGCTCTCACTGATTGACTTTAGATATTCACGTGTAGTAAATTTTTGGTCAGTGAGGTCGTGTCCCCCTCACTTTTGGAAACGGGTCGACCCTGATGATTTTTATGCACCTTTTTCACTTGTGAACAAGCTTCAACTTCCTGTGTTGTGATCCCACACTGAGGGTCTATGAGCGTGTTTCTAGTGGGCGAACTTAGCGCTAAGTAGCGATAAGTAGCGATAGGTTCCGATACTTGAGTTGAGTAGAAACAGCCAATAATCGCCTTTCATCGGAATCCTTA
>JAODUJ010268499.1:0-15640 GCA_027564615.1 Psolus chitonoides
ACTAACAATGGCACCAGTCTCCATAACAAATTTATAAAAATTCACAATACGTTAAAAATGAAATGAAATGAATAATATATGAATACCCAATAATTTATGATCACAAAATTGCACAATAGTTTATAAACGTAACTTAACATGTTTCAGTACTCTTTTGACATAATTATACAGTTCCTATAGTGAAAGCTCAACAAACACAGTGAGTTATAAGGTGTTCAGGTTACCAAAACAGGAGATTTGCCAAATTGATTACATTTTACATTCAATGAAAATAAACCTACCAAAACCAATCAAAAACCACTTTCGGTCCAATCAATAGAGAAAATAAAATATTAAGATGAACTAAGATAAATGACATGCAGTCAAACTTTGGAATGTCCACATGATTTTCTTGAGAGTTGAGAAAAATTGCACACAAATCTGTAGCAATTCATGTTCAGAAGGTTTGTAATTATATAGCTTCAGGCAGACAATTGAGGCTCATCGAGGACACCTGATAGATCATGGATGACAGCTGGCGAATACTGTCCTCTTCTCGAATAGTGTTCAGAGAGTAACAATCCCATCCTATTCCTGGGACTGCCATTTAACGTCCCGATCTGACAGAGGCAAGTGAAACTCTCAGCCTTCAGCCACTTTTCTAACTGTTGAGAAAGGTGATAGCAGCCTGTACATAACCACTGTAGAACAATCGTGAAGAAACATACCCGATGAACCTAATTACCCCAAAGTTAATTGTTTCCCACTACAATAAAATCGAAATTACGAGACCACCAACAACTGCAATACAGCTTTTGACAAGCAAGTACCAAGGCAGGAGTGGGAATTGAACCTGGGCCTCTGTAGTGTAAGCGGTCACTCGATCCCCTGCACCAAGCTACCACCCATAGGGGCAGATCCAGGGGCGGCTTTGGGTGCCAAACACCCTTTTTGAAAATTATGTGGAAAAATAAAAGAAACATGGCTGGAATGTTGTACAATGCAGTCTCCAGAAACTAAAAACATCACAAATTATCATTAAGAATGCCAAACTTTTTGCATGCGTGGTCCACGCGATCGAGGGGCATTCAGGCCAAACATGCATCCCCCATTCAAAAATCCTGTATCCATATGTAACTGAGATTTGGACATAAACTATAAAGTATTGAAATGGTGACCCTGGTTTGTTAATTGCAAAATGTGTGTAATGTGTTTGACTTTGGTAATATACAATTACATGTAGGAGGGGGAAATGTTTTGAATCGGAATTGGTTCAAAATAGAACACACACTTTGTTTTTAGTTCTCACATCTTGCAATATCTCTGCATAGGCCTATATATGAAAATGTAATGAGTTAAAGCAAGTATCTGTGTTCATTTCAAAATGCACAGATGGTGTTATAATATCACACAGAGTTACCAGCTTTTGAAAACAATTGGAAGAAGTCTTTACAATTAAATCTTGAACATCGAACAGTCCACACAAACTAATGTTAGGCTATAGGGGTATAGCCTATAGCCAAAACTGTTGTCGTCAAGTTCTTCATTTTCAGGTTAATTTCCCCCCAAATTTGGCAATGTATTAGGGGAAACTTTCTTGAAGGCCTTTTTCATAAACAACTAGAAAACCATATAGCAGAACCTGTTTTGTGTACCAAAACACTGATACTTGTTGATTGCAATGTGTGTAATGTGTGACTTTATACAATTACATGTGGTAGGAGGCAACATTTTTATCATAATCAAAATTGGTTAAAAAACACACACTTTGTTTTTAGTTATATATATATATATATATATATTGCAATATCTGTGCATATATAAACATGAAAATGTAATTAGTTTGGGGGCAAGAAAAACGAAATATATACAGTGGGCAATATCACCGAGGGATGGGGGAAAGAAGATGTTTCCCATGAGCTATCTAAATATATCTTTGGGGTTCTGGTCAGATGACCCACATGAAAAAATGATACTATGATGGCTGAATACAATATATTTTTCAAGCCCAGCCACAATTCTTACTATTATGATCTGTAGCTCTCTAAAAAAGTGCAAGGCGACCGGTTGTTTGTGGATCACGGGCGATGCGAATTACACCTTGTACAGACTTGACTATATTCATATCATATATTGTTCATGCACAGATAAGGACATGAGCGTGCGAGGTTCGTCGCAACTCGTAAATGCAGTCAAGGGCCACACACACTTATTCTCACGGTCAGATAAACGTCACCCATGCATAATCACACACAAAATTAAACTCCAACAGCATGCGTGTTTCACTCCAGCTGTATGCGAGCTTCACTACAATAATGCTGTATATGCCAGAGCGTGAGACATGCGAGAACACCTATGCACAGTTATCCGACCGTGAGAATATGCGCGAGTGACAATCACTACGCTAATTGATACGCTCAATGACGCATGCGTTTGAATTAAGGTATCATTGATGACACGTCACCATGTCGGCTACAACTGATGCTGTGAAATAGTAAGTGTATGGAGGTAACATGCACACCATTTTGTGCAAGCCTTCCTGGTCTGATTACAATATTGTGTGTGATGTTCTACATAACATGTTCATTTGTACGTGCTGCGTATTTCTAATGATTGTTCAGTGCAGGGCTATATATTTAGACGGCTCTGGTTCAGTGGAAACACAGTCTCTGCTCCCTTCTGTTACCAGGGGGTAATCCTAAAAGTTCGAGATTACATGACTATGTTTCAGAATAATAGTCAGTCATGTAACACTCATTAGCCAATCAGATTGAAAAATTTCTTCAAAACGCAGGGACAGGGTTAGATTTGGAGTGCGCGGGGCCCTGGGCCGGTGGGAATTCCGGGGCAGATTTTGGGTGCCCAGGGCTCTGGGCCAGAGGGAATTCAGTCAAGTGTGGGGCCCTTGAAGGCACGGGCCCTGGGCAATGCCCCAGTTGGCCCATAGTTGGCCCATAGATGAGTTGGCAAATTCAATGGTGCAAAGGAATATGGGTAATTATAGGGAATAAACAAATCATCCCGAAAGATACAGGAGTACTCGCAACTATCTGTGTGTATGCGTCCTGCACATATACAGCATTACTGGAGTGGAACGGGCATGCAGCTGGTGTGGAACACGCATGCTGACTGAGTTAATGGTTTGCACTCCGTAGTACATCCCCATGACCTTTCCCACATACTACTGTGCACAAGAATTAATAAATTAGGCACCATGTCAAAGCTATTTAGCTGCAGCTGCCTCAGCTATGCTGCAGCTGCCTGAGGGGATTAAATGGAACAACCATTATAGCTTTGACATGGTGCCTTAGCTATTGCCCAGGCAGTAAGTCATTGCCATCACCACCCGTATCCAGCAGAGAGACAAGATCAATATGGCTGGTGGTAGATCAGGGGGCAGTGGGATCCTCACGAGTCCCACTGCTCAATATGGCCAACAGTAACAGTGGTCGGACAGAAGATCACCCACCCAACCAACTGATATGTTGTTATACCCATTTATACACCTGGGTGGAGAGAGGCAATCAAGGTAAGTGTCTTACATAAGAACAGAACGGAAAAGCGGAGCAGTCCTGGGAGGAATTACCCCTATCGATGCAATTGTCTCACTTTTGTGACACTGGCAGTGCGGGCCTATCGAGCATCAGCTAGTCCCTTTGTCTATGCATTCCAGTGATTACATAACAGCTTTCATGCTTGGGCACCCCGGGCACATGGTAGAAAAACCTGGCTAGTAGCACAGTGACGAGCCATGCATGAACAAGAGCTGGGTGTTGCTGGAATTCAGCATTGAAAGGGTTAGGCACATTTGGAGAATTCAGTTGCAAGATCCAACCAGGCCTTTGATGCAGGGATATAGGGCTATTTGTTTAACCCTTTCGATGCCATTATCACACTCTTGAGACACAGAGTGAAGGGTGCGGGGCCTCTGGAGCATCAGCTGGTCTCTTTGTCTATGCATTCCAGTGATTTGAAGTAACAGCTTTCATGCTTGGGCACCCCGAGCACACCGTACAAAAACATGGCCAGTAGCACAGTTTCGAGCCGTGCATGAGGGTGTGATGCTGGCGTTGGGAGCTCTAACCAGAGCTATCTGCCCTCAGAAGAAACAGTGGACTGAACATAGGACATCACCTATCTATGTGTATAGTTGGGCAGACAAACATGGCACCCTCACAAACCAACCTGATAGTGACATAGGTGTTACATTGTGACATATAGTAATGTACAGGAAGCGTAAGATTCATGGGTTATTCAACGGCCTAACGTGCATTATCCACAAGATAATGCACTATCGGGGGGTAATGCAAGTGATGCTGAGGGCGCAGCCCAAGTGCATCCAGCGACAGCGTTATCCCCCAAATCATACATTATCATGTGGAATGACCTAATTTTTAACTGATCACATACAGCTGTAAGTACTACTAATTTACGGCACTGGTGGATGTTTCTTCATTTGTAGAGCTGATAAGGCTTCTGTCATACTAGACTGACATTGAGAAATATTCAGCCTTAGAATCCACCTAGCTAGATGTTCTACAGATACGACCTAACTAAAACTCTGTCAGTAAAGCGTGTGTGATCTTTACCCGTACTACCTCAATTATGGCTTCAGAGGAGCTTAATGAGTGTGCAATTCAACCTCTCAAGGAGAGGAGAGCAAAATATTGTAACAGAAATCTTGCACAACATGCATACATAATTATATATATAAATACACAGCATTTATACATACATACATGCAACGATTTTGACCTCCATGTGGCCGGATTACCAACAAATTCGTAGCCAGGTATAATACATCGGAATTCGGAATTGTCGGAATTGCATTCTTCATATATCACGCTATTGTGTCAGCCTGAACCAAAAGCATGTATACACATACAACAAGGTTACTATGTCTATGCAAAAGACAGGATGATGTCGCCACGGAGGACAGTGTGAGGGCATCTCTATTAATAAAGGAGGTCATTCAATAACATCAGAAGTTACGAACACTGCACTTATTCAAAGTTCAAAAGAATTTATGTTAATAAAGTCTATTGGAGAATCTCCTCCGAGCCATAGAACCACATTGTTGGTTGCTTAAATCCGATTTTATCGATGTGAAAAGGATGGAAGTTGAAACTCCCTACGGATTGGCGTCAGTCCATAGCCCGATAACCACTAGTCAAAGCTGGTATCTATTTTTAGCTGAGTGGACTGAAGCAGGCCAAATACTTTTCTTGCTCAAGGACACAACGTATGTAAATTAGATTAGGCTTATGTTCTTGCCCGTTGCTTCAAAGAATAACATTACCTTTCAAAATAAATACCAGAGGTCCGGGATAATTCCATTCTCTATCACACAACAATAGATTTGTTCAGGTTGAACAGGATGACGATTTGGCAACATGCACTCAATGAGCTCCTGTAAATACTGAATATTCAATCTTCCAGGCAATGATTCTGTATACATATCTTACTGGACAAAGGTTAGTACCTATACTAGGCCCAGAAGGTGTGCAGACATGTAATGCAATGCAATGTAATGTAATGCAATGTAAGTCTGCTGCGATCCTTCACCAAGTCACGCCTAGCGTAACTTCGCTGTGAAGGTGGCGGTCAACATGCAGACAGAAACTAATCCTACCCCTCGTTTTTCCCTGCCCCTGTTCCATTTTTTAGGTCTTTGGTTTGACTCGGCCGGGATTCGAACCCCGGCCTCCCGGGTGGGAAGCAGACACTCAACCAATTGAGCTAACCAATCCGTATATATATACTAGACCATTGTACAGAGAAACAGTAGACCCTCAGAATTCATGCAGATGTTCTACAGATAAAATCTAGCCCGTTCCAATTGATTATACCTCCATATTCCAACACATTATTGTTCTGACGCACTACTGGTCCAACTGATATTTGGGCTGCCTTCCATTTGTATCTTGTTCACCGTGAACACGACTGGTAACACGTTACATTTAGCTTGAAAGTCGTAAACATGAGTGGTGAACTGCAGTTCTTCAGTTAGCCACAACTTCACAGCTAGAAACCAAGGCAGTTCTCGAACCACTAGTTTCACCTGGTTATGCGACAGCGGGTTTTCGCTATGAATCGCCAACATGCTATGATCTGGTCATGTAGAATTGGTGGTTAAAATGTACCTGACAATGTTATCCAAATCAGTAGCAAGTTATTTCGAAACTGCCTAAATATCCACCGAGTTTCATAAGAAGGTAACACTACTTTGTAAAACCCTCCCAATTTCCATCACCAAATGTTGACTATATGTACCAAGTTTCATGTAGATCCAACAATGTTTAGTTCATTCGACCTCAAATGACCTTCGACATAATGACAAATTTGTGGCACTAAATGTTAACTATAAAGTTGGAATGTCATACCTCTTACAGATTTCCAGATACTGCATTCAATCATTTAATGCACAAATTGGGCTATTTAGCATATTTAATTATCATATTTTGCATTAAAAATGAACCAGTTTGAGAACCCATGGCCCTGTTACTTCCTACCAAATTTCGTCATCATAGCCCCTACACTTCGGGAGATAAGCTTTTTACAAGCTAATTTGACCTCAAATGACCTCTGATGACCTGAAAATGACCTTTGAAATTTGCGGTACCAAATGTTGACTATATCTTCCTAAGTTTGAATGTCATAACTCTTACAGATGTCCAGATAGTGCATTTCACCCAATGCATCCGTCCAGCAGGTACAAAGTTAGAGTTTGGGGCTACTAAGCTATATAACATGTTCGGAATATTCAAGAGGGTTAGGGATTAGGAATGTATTGTAATGAATGAATGCACTGTCACTGAGCGAGAAAACATGTGTCCAAAAAACACGTTGGTAAGCTGTCAGGAAATGCATTTTCAATGGGTGAATTGGGTGAATTACCCGTATGAAAGAATTATAGATTTCGATGAACTCTAAATAAGGACAGGAACTTTAGATTCCAAAGTCATGCATGTGAAAATGTACCATTTCGGTAAACTTTCTCCCATAATAATTGACGGTTGTCCAGAGGGGAATTAAATGTTCTTGTGCGAGCCATATTCACTGGTCGTGTTCACAATAAACACAATACGAATGGAATAGAACATTTCCACAACATTATCAAAGCTCCATAAGTCATCATAACTTCTTTTATACACACTCCAATGGGGAAGGGAGAGGGGAACCTCATCATTATTAGACAGAACTTGGTGACCATACCCCTCAAATTATCAAGGATTCACATGTCGCTACAGTCATAATTTGTTATACCCATCCCATTGGGCAGGGGTTTACCCAATCTCTATCGGGCAAAACCCGCAGGTTCTTTCGTTAGTGGATTGATGATGCGTTGGGCCAATGCTGCAATGAAAAATGTAATATTTCCATTTGTTGGACCAGATCATTGCGGTGTTGGAGCACGGGGGAGTCCCCATGCCAGTAAATCGTGCATGGTGGTTGAATTCATAATAACTCAAATTATAGCTTCAAGCACTGAATATTCAATCTACCAGTCAAGGATTCTGCCTAGCACGCTCCTCTGTTATACTAGACCATCGTAAAGAGAAAGAGCCTGGACGATAGATGGGTCGGCCTTGGATCCCTCATGGAATTCCTCTTGTGTGATGACATCATTGTTATCCTTTGAAACAAATGAAAAAGAATGGTATCAATACTTTGGAATAGACTTGTGAGTAAATAATGCACACTAAATAAGCAGGACTCGATTTTAACTGTCATTGGATCGTCCGAGATGACTAGAATGTATGGCGGACGACTAGAAATGTCAGGTAGGTCGTCCGCCCGGGCGAGTGATTTCTTTCAAATAGCCAGACTAGCACTAATGCACTCTCATATCCTTCTAGTTAAAATCCCAACTCTGAAAGAAACTTGTTCTATAATATCAGTAGGTCTAGTCCTGATAATTTCCTAGCCTAGCAAATTGTAGCATAGGAAAATGTGGCGCCTATACCAAGAACTATATTTTTTGAGAACGACTCTTCTGTAAGAACCATGATGAACACACATACCAGGTATGAGCTCGACTGAAGTTTGCCCTATCATGTTACAGTGGTTACAAAGTTTCCAGTGTTTGACCTCTGTCCTCAAACATGAACAATAGGGACCAGGTACTAACTATGATGAACACATACCAAGTATGAGCTCAATTGAGGTTTTAACTATTTGACCTCTTTTGACCTCCAATGACCTTAACCAACAGGATCAGACATACGGTTGCCAAGATATTTGAAATTGTTTCTAAGCCCTGCCCACTCATGAATATTAATGAGATTGACACCAGAAACAACAGGGACCATCTACTCACTATGGGTAATCCACCACCCAAGTATGAGAATGATCGGACTTTGCGTCATTGACTTACAGTGGTTACGAGCAATTTTCAGCAAAGTTACATTTGGCCCCACCCCTCATGAATATCAATGATATGCAATAAGAATGTAGCTTTTGAAGTTTTCATTTTGGTCTGGACTACGTTTGAACCCTTTAGACCAGGGGTGTGCTTTAGACCATGTCTGGGTTGCATGTGACTCTACCTCTTCCCCTGGTCATCCTTTAGACCATGTCTGTGTTGCATGTGACTCTACCTCCTCCCCTGGTCATGCATAGCTTGAAACTGCCAGTAGGTCAAGCGAATTCAGAACATGGGGATACAGGGGTACTTGTTACGCCGCCAAGCTGTTGTGAACAGAATGGATGGACTTGAAGACTCCTCTCGGCCATTGTCGTGCAAATTCCCCCCTGCCTAATGTCAGCCATGGGTTGAAGACTTTAAGATGATCTACAATTCTTCACAATCTTTTGCAAAGCTATAAATATGGCCTATACCTTATTGTGAATAGAAATGAAAGCACTACCCTAGATGCATTCTGGGAAGAAAAATACTTGTTTATGTTTTTCAATGTTACACCCTGCCGTGTCCCTTACAGACCTAGACTTCGCCGATGACATCTGCCTACTGAGTGACACTATTCAACAAGCACAGCAGTTACTCACACGTGTGGAAAGAGAATGTATCGAGGTGGGGCTAACCTGCAATGCCAAGAAGACAAAAGTTATCATATATAATTCACCTGAACACGCCCCTCCGATGACCATTGAGGGAAGGGCTCTCAAGGAAGTCAGTGACTTTAATTACTCTGGCTCGTGGGTGAGCTCCACTGAGGGGGATATCAAGATCAGGACAGCTCTTGCTTGGACAGCACTCAACAAGATGAAAAGTGTGTGGAACTCCCAGATGACTCGACATGCGAAACTTAACTTTTTCCTGGCAACTGTTGAATCTGTTCTGCTATATGGAAGTGAAACTTGGACCATGACACCAGTCTTGGAGAAGTTACTCAATGGTACCTATACTTGTATGCTAAGAGCTGCACTAAATATCAGCTGGAGATATCACATCCCCAACAACATTCTCTATGGAGAGCTTAATGAAGTCAGGGACAAGGTTGCTTATAGAAGGATGACTCCAGCAGGACATTTTCACCGTCATCCTGAACTTCCTGCTAGTCAGCTCGGAAGCCTACACATGGCAGAAGAAACAGAGGCAGACAAAAAGCCACATTTGTCGACATTCTGAGTAGGGATACCGGACTGAGGGAACCAAACGAGATTGCTGGCTGGATGAGCGACCGGGATGAATGGAGGATTCATGCTGGGGCTCGGCTGTGGCCGACCTAGTGAGTGAGTGAGTTATGTTACATGCTGTGTTATCTTGAACAGTCACATCCCGTCGAATACCCCCACTTGGCAGTGGATTTTGTTCTCTAGACCTCTATGATCTTACCAGAACACATGACTGGATGTAAAATAGCCACTGGTGTAGATGGTCACAGAGCACGGGGAGGGATGTTGGATATAACGGTATATGGGTAAATCTAGGTAAATATTTTATCATAGACGGGACTGCATATCTCTCTTATCTTGGCATTTGGCAAGGTTGCAATCTGTTTTAGTGATGGGGGTGCCATTTTTTCCATACAACGAGTCTGTTTTCTACCTAACATATAGTATGTTGGTACCGATGTACACATCTGGTTGAAAAGAGGCAATCGGGATCAAGTAATGTAATGTAGAAGCCACACGATAGTCACCCGACTCAAACGCTCTATCTCGAGTCTGGAGAGCTAACCACTCTCTTTCCTCAAACACAACGCAGTAATCACCCGATGAGGCACACTCTCCCTAACAAGATCTCAAGTCTGGAGGGCAAGCCTTACATGAGACAGGCGCCGGGCATTTTTTACCCCATTGTTGACTAGATCCTCATTGAGGAGACTGTTAGGAAGGGCATCCACTAGTTCATTGCTTCAATAATGTTTACATTTCGTGTGAAGGCCCCCGTCATACCCACATTTATGTGGAAAATTGACGTTAAATCGGATGATGATGGTCCTCAAGATTCAGCTTTGCCTCCATAATATACGGCCAGGCAACATCTATAATTTTCCAGGAACAGCCACATTAGTCACCAATTCACTATAGGAAACATAATTGGAATTTAACAGCGCTAAAAATCGTTGATCTTCTCGCTTTGAGCTGGTAAAACTAAGGAAGAGGGCGCCCTCTACGTGAAATGGTAATGGATCGTATCAGGCCCCAGAGGGGACAGACACACACAGCGCAAAGTTGACCAGATTAGCACACACGATCAGTAGATTGATGCAATAGTTAAGCTGTGTAAAACAATTGAGTTGAGTGAAGTAAATTGACAGTTTTAGGCCAGTTTTAACCAATTTCACAGAGTGGCTTAGTGAGGCAATAGCTGACACAAAGCTGGTGCCCGGCCATTTGTCTGTTGCAATCCGGCAGCTTCACACCTCAGCACCTCTAATCTGCCACCACCTGCTGGGAATTCCCGGTCGTAGTGCACCTGACAAAGTGTAGGATCTACAGGAGCTCAATTCATGTTGTCTCTACTGTAGATCGAATAAACAACTCTACTTGGTAAATTGACTATCGTGCACAGAGCTATGTACATGATTAAATAAATTCTCTTGAATGGTCAGAAGCTCATATTGTACACATATTGATACTTGTACGTATCAGAATTCTGACACATATGGAGTTGAAAATTATGCTGTTAAATCATGGAAAATACCTACCTGGTATAAATCTGATGGTAGCCAGAGAAAATGTCAGCAAAGGTAAGTTGAATATCTTGAACACCATTGTGATGCAATAATCAGGCTGGTCCCAGGCTGGAACAATGCTGTTTGACTTTAGGGAATCTGCTGAATTCTGTTGACAAGAAAAGTATAGTATTGGATAATTAATAGTCTGTAAGGGGTTCTTAGTTAAGATAATCAGGCTTCATGTTAGCCAGTGATCCATGCAACTTGTGATTGCAGTACGGTATTGGATAACTAATAGTTTGTGAGGGGTTCTCAAGTAAGATAATCAGGCTTCATGTTAGCCAGTGATCCATGCAACCTGAGATTGCAGTACAGTATGGATAATTAATAGTCTGTAAGGGGCTCTTAGGTAAGATAATCAGGCTTCATGTTAGCCAGTGATCCATGCAACATGTGATTGCAGTACAGTATTGGGTAATTAAGTCTGTAAGGGATTCTTAGGTAATATATTCAGGCTTCATGTTAGCCAGTGATCCATGCAACATGTGATTGCAGTACAGTTTCGGATAATTAATAGTCTGTTAGGGGTTCTTAGGTAATATAATCGGGCTTTGTGTCAGCCAATGATAATCAGGCCTCATGTTAGACAGTGAACCATGCAACCTGTGATTGCAGAACAGTATTGGATAATTAATAGTCTGTAAGGGGTTCTTACAGTAGGTAAGATAATCAGGCTTTGTGTTAGCCGGTGATCCATGCAACCTGTGATTGCAGTACAGTATTGGATAATGAATAGTCTGTAAGGGGTTCTTACAGTAGGTAAGATAATCAGGCTTCATGTTAGCCAGTGAACCATGCAACCTGTGATTGCAGAACAGTATTGGATAATTATTAGTCTGTAAGGGGTTCTTACAGTAGGTAAGATAATCAGGCTTCATGTTAACCGGTGATCCATGCAACCTGTGATTGCAGTACAGTATTGGATAATTAAGTCTCTGAGGGCTCTTAGGCAATATAATCAGGCTTCATGTTAGCCAGTGAACTGTGCAACCAACAGTTTCGAAAAATAATGGGCGCTCCTGATGTGTGCTCCAGAATTTGTGCTGGGCCAACAAAAATTGGGTCCAATGGACCCCTCAACCCCCTTATTCCACAAAATGTTGTTGTCTGACTTGAAATTTCGGTTCTTGTTGCAAAATTTGGACGCAATAGGTTTGACCAACTTGAAATTTGTGCGTCTAAATCACAAAAAAAGCATCATGGACGCGAAGACGCAATCTAGCGCGTACCCTGGTGTGTACGCACATAAATTCCCGACACAGAGGTTGCACGGCCACTTTCCAATATCCTGGCTAACACCCTGCATGAGGACTGTGGTGGCCTAGCCATAACTAGTGCGATCTAAAGGTTGAGAGCTCGAGTCCCACCTGAAATGCTACATTGCATCCTTGAGCAAGACACTTTACTCCGTCTGCCCCAGTCCACCCAGCTGAAAATGGGTACTAGCTTCGGCTAGAGGTTAGAGCAGGGCATATTTGAAGCGAAAGTAATTGATTAGCACGTTTTGCTAACCAACTGCCATTTTGATTAGCACTGCAGAAAAATTGATTAGCATTAAGAAATTTGAGAATCTACATATCATAGTGGTATAGTACGGATTTATCAATGACCATGCTTCTAGTAATTTACATACCAAGCGCCCGTTTGAGGACTCTGACTGTCATAGATATAGTACATACTACGTCGCTGTGTACAAATGCAATAGCAACTTAATTGCGACAGCGGGGAATTTCCAGTTAGGCTATATTAGTGACGAAAAAACAGAGCGATTCTTGATGCTTGTTGCTGGTAATCCTTTTACAGCTCAACTGGAGCTAAACTAGGATGGACAGTGGAGGAATGGCATCTCCAGCCACAGGGTGCAAGTAAAATTTCAAACAAAGAATAACTTTACAGATACAGAGGGTGCACTATGTACAAGGGCCAGCACGCGGATTACAAGAGGCTACAGAAACTGCAATTATATTCTCATGGAGGGATGTTCACAGTAATCTAATACAATAATAGGCTGAAATATGATTGGTGACTGGTCTAAATACTTTGTAGCGATCACCACGGTTTTGCTCTAAGATATTCCCTAAAATGGCACTTAAACCAGTAGATAACATATTAAAATGTTTGAATACACAAAGAAAAAGATCAACTTCTCTAATGAAAGACAGAGGCAGAATTTAATGATAAAACAATTTAGACAAGTTAAAGAAAACCAACAGGTTTTTCCAGTGCACAATTTGTCTGGTATGGCCATACATGTTTCATGCTGCCACATCCAGCTAACCAAGCAGACATCCCTGCATTGCTAACTTGCAGGTTTCACTGTTTGTCACGTTGTCACCTGTAGACTTCCATGCTACAAATATACCCCACCATCACAAACTGTGAAACCAATACAAGCTTGAACAGAAATTGACATACATGCCAAGATATTGACATTTAAAGGAATTGCTTCTAATCCCCACCCACTCATGAATATTAATGAGATTGGCTCCAAAATCAATGGGATCATCTACTCACCATGGGCAATCTATGTGCCTACACATGTACCCCACCTCCTACCGAAACAAGTTCGAATAAAATCTGACATACAATTGCAAAGATATTGACATTTTGCATCACACACAAAAACATACACACACATACAGTCATGACTGCATGGATTACTTTGACCTTTGGCAAGTAATAACCGGAGCACCAATGGTGCAGAAGCTCATACCCTGAAAGAGGGGATGACAAACCCTCAACATTACAATAAAATCTGTACAAGAAGAAATTCCAATGTTTTCCGTGTTTACATCAAATTACCCAAAATAACACCTGGTAAACTTAAGACCACAAATAACCCCAAATTCTTGAACCTTCCTGGAAGAAGCATCACCCAAGTCTAATTATTACAAACACTCAGCACTGTACCATGAAATCTGTGGGAGAAGAAGCATTTTTACAGTTTTCATAAAATGACCCTAGGTTGACCTTTGACTCCAAATTCTGGAACACCCCAGAGGGAACACTATAGATCCAAGTCTAATTAGGCCAAATCCTCAACACTGTACCATAAAATCTGTAGGAGATGTATTTTCACTGTTTTCATAAAATAACCCCAAGATGACCATTGACCCAAAATTCATGAACACCCTGAATAAAGGACAACCCAAGTCCAATTTTGACAAACCATGAACACTGTACCATGAAATATGTAGGGGAAGAAGCATTTTATTACTGTTTTCATAAAAATGACCCCGAGATGACCATTGACCCCAACTTCCTGAACCCCATGTTGTGACGAACCATCAACACTCTACCATGAAATCTTTGAAAGATGACTCTTAGATGACCATTGACTCAAATTCCAGAACACCCCAAAGGAAGCACTACTCAAGTCTAATTAGGCGACACCCTCAACACTGTACCATATAATCTGTAAGAGTAGATGCATTTTACTGTTTTCAATAAATGACCCCAAATGACCCGTAGATGACCATAGACCCAAAATTCCTGAATACTCCGAATGAAGCACCCAAATATAATTATGACAAACCCTCAACACTGTACTATCAAATCCATAGGAGAAGCATTGTGAGTGTTTTCATAAAACGACCCTAATGACCAATAGATGATCATTAACCCCAAGTCTCTGACCACCAATGATGTCCCATCACCCATCAGATAGAGAGTGACAGATAGATTGAAGCCCATCACAATAGCTCACACCAGTATACTGGTATGAACTACAAATTTGTTTACGTTATTTCCATGAATTAAATGAGTCAGTCTAAATGTAATCAAGTGGCACATTTTCAGCTATTTTTCCAATAAATCTGAAAACAAACCAGCCTCTCTACACAATCTGATAGCTTGTCATAAAACTAACATATATTTATTACATACACTAGCAATCAGAGTTTATTCCATCAGACTTTTTTGTGAGCTGCATACAAAAATACCACCATATTAACAATTGTGATCAATATGACATAAACAGTTTAAAAAATGAAAAAATCCATGCAAAATGAAACATTGAGGCAAAAAACAGTACAATTGCAGAATACAACGTCCCAAACGCTTTCCACCTCGGACCCCGAGGCGCGGTCGCAGTCGACTTCACATAGACAATGACAAAACCGTCCAGTGAAACATTACGTCATATACAATGAAGTCATAGTCACGTGTTCTCACCGCGACTGCGGACTGCGCCGCCGCTCAGGATGTGGTGCCAGAGAGGAGAGAGATACAGTATAATAATAATGAAAGATGTCTACGTCATATACAATGACGTCATAGTCACGTGTTCTTCTCACCACGACCGCAGACTGCGCCTCCGCTCAGGACATGGTGCCAGTGAGGAGAGAGATAGAGTATAGGCTACTAATAATAATGAAAGATGTCTGCTAGTGCTAGCTAACATATTAAACATCGGGAAGGGGGTGATGGATTGTCGTTCTCAAAATATCCTATATATATATCGGAGAGGGGGGGACAAAACCGTCCAGAAAACATTACGTCATTTACAATGACGT
>JAODUJ010268500.1:0-10202 GCA_027564615.1 Psolus chitonoides
GACTTAACCGGCTGTGGTTTCTTTCTTTGAAGTGTACACACGATCAAAGAATGATCTGACATTTGCTTATCAATTACACACCAGTCTGTTATTAACTCATCCTCAGGGCGTGACATAAGAAGATCTATTATATGTCCGTCCTTATGTGTTGGTTTTGTGATGTGTTGAATAAATCCACTATTCTCAACTATGTTCATGAACTGTTTCACTTCTGGTTTGTTATTCTGGTCAACCTGGATATTAAAGTCACCTGTTATCAGCATTTTACCACTAATTAGGAACATTTCACCCATGAATATTTCCAATTCATCAAGGAACATCTTGGTTGTAAATTCATTGGCCGGAGAGGGAGGTGGTCTATAAATGGCACTTATTCGCAGATCTTTGAGCTTACCCACAACAGAGACATGCTCAAATGTTATAGGAGAAACGTCAGATGGCAAGACCTTCAACCCAAGAGCAGACTTATAGAGTATGCCTATACCACCACCCCTCTTCCCGGTTTTTCTAGGAACATTAACGAAATCGTACCCAACGGGCATAAATTCACCGATTATCACGTGATCATCCTTTTTCAACCAAGTTTCAGTTACAACAAGGATGTCCACATCATTTTCAAGTACATAATCATATGCTACAGAAGTCTTATTGCATATAGACCTTGCATTCCAAACATGGATGTTCAACTTGTTTGGATCATCGGGCTGAATTGGGCGCAAAGCAGCAAAGTTCACAAACCGGGGTTGAGGTGTAATTGTTATGTGATCAGTGATGTGCAATTCGTTTTCTTGCGCGTTTTCGTTTGCGTATTTTGTGCTTTCCACATTACTAGCTCGATTTTTGTGGTTAGTGCAAGAGTTATTGAGCAAGTTCAGTTTAGCCATGCAGCTTATCACATGTGGATTAATTGAATAGACAGTGATTCGCATTAGCATCCATAGAATTGAAGCTACGTAAGTCTGAATCAGAATAGCGGATAATCACCTTCTTACCTGGATGAATGACATTGTTACTGGTATTAACTGGTGGATGATCGTCACAACACGTTATCTCCGTAGCCGTAGGCATACTATTTGGGTATCAACGTAAACATCAAAATCCACAGAAAAACGATGAAAACATTCCGATTTCGTAAAAGATTTTTATACAGAAAGTCAGGTTCAAAAATTTCCAGCAATCAAACGAAAACTGACAGAGAAATGGTAACATTTCTTGAGAAACCGAGCCAGAGCATCTCTATAAAGGAGCTACGCTGGGTTGCCTCATAAACGAGAATTACCGTCTGAACTTTTACAAATGAAACAATAATGCTAATGTGGTGGACATCTTCACCAAATATCATTCAAAAATATTGTTTACTTCCATAATCATAACAACTGAGCAGGGCGGTGGCATGTTGATGAAGATTGTAATGTCACCTGCCCACTGGCACTTGTAATTGAAAAGATTTCTGTTTTCATTATAATACATAAATTCAAATCAATTTAAAAATTAATTTGGTCTTTGCATGATGATACACCTCAGTAATTCAACACAAGAAGTGTACATTGGTATGTTCATTCATGGATATTATAGATAAAGAAAACGAAGAAATACATTAAATTCCTGCTGATTCGACTTACTCAAGTTTGTTTGCATTCATCTGGGGCAAAAAATGGCAGCGCCCTTCTCTGAGTTCTAAACACATATAACTCGGGAGGGAAACAATATTTTCTGATGAAATTTTGGTAGGATGTTTATCATACACTTCTGCTCATACTTGATAAGGACATTTTCAGGGTTTATTTCTCCTTTAGGCATAGGCCATTCGATACCAGTGATTACAATCATTATACTATAGTTACCCATAATACGATGGAAAGGTGAAGCTTTCTTGATCAGTTGCGTTTGACATGAATGTGGAAATTTACCCCAAAAAGTATCATCTTTTCTACAAACACTAGCTTAGGTTTCATCTGCAATTAATTCCATCTCAAGACACAGGGCATAGCCAGCAGTAGGGCGGTTTAACCAAGCTACTTATCACCTGCTGAACTTCCCCTCAGGAACTTCTACAGGATATAGAAAAATAATCACCACGAGATTGCTTTCTTTAATCAAACCTTTAAACGTTATAATACTGATATTTTAAATTCATTGAATAGTCAATTTATATGCAGCACTGTATTCAAAATAATGTTAGAGCCACAGGGCTCAAGAACGACCAGTTACTGGTCCCCAAAAGTGTTTGGTTTAGACATTTTAATTTTTGTCCAACCTTGAAAACCATGAAACGTTATGTATTTCAAATTGATTGAATAGTCAATTTATATGCGACACTGTATTACTAATAAAATAGGAGCCACAAGGCTCAGGAACTGGTCCCTAAAAGTTTTTGTTTGCACATTGGAGTTTTTCTCAACCTTGAAAACTATGAAACGTTATATTACTGGTATTTCAAATTGATTGAATAGTCAATTTATATGCGACACTGTAATCAAAATAATGGAAGAGCCAAAAGACTCAAGAACTGATCCCTAAAAGTTTTTGTTTGCACATTTTGAGTTCTTCCTAACCTTGAAAACTATGCAATGTTATATAACTGATATTTCAAATTGATTGAACAGTCAATTACTATGCAACACTGTAATAAAGTTAATGTAAGAGCCAAAAGGCTCAAGAACTGGTCCCTAAAAGTTTTTGTTTGCACATTTTGAGTTCTTCCCAACCTTGAAAAGTATACAACGTTATATTCATATATTTCGAATTTATTGAATGGTCAATTGAAATGCGACACTATATTCAAAATAATGTAAGAGCCACAGTGCTCAAGAACTGATCCCTGGGAGTTCTTGTTAGCACATGTTGAGTTTTTCCCAACCTTGAAAACTATACAACGTTATATTCTGATATTTCAAATTGATTGAATGGTCAATTGAAATGCGACACTGTATTCAAAATAATGTAAGAGCCGCAGTGCTCCAGAACTGATCCATGAAAGTTCTTTTTTAGCACATTTTTATTTTTCTCAACGTTTGATACGACTCTTACTTTTTACTTAGATCGAGGCACACCTTGCTCTTGACCAATGAAGGTACTCCACACATCTCGATCAGTCATAGCTGAGCACAAGGCTCAAGAACTGGTCCCTAAAAGTTTTTGTTTGCACATTTTGAGTTCTTCCTAACTTCCTAACTTTGAAAACTATGCAATGTTATATAACTGATATTTCGAATTGATAGAATAGTCAATTAATATGCAGCACTGTATTCAAAATAATGTAGGAGCCACGGAGCTCAAGAACTGATCCCTAAAAGCTTTTGTTTGCACATTTTGAGTTCTTCCCAACCTTGAAAATTATACAACGTTATATTCATATATTTCGAATTGATTGAATGGTCAATTGAAATGCGACACTGTATTCACAATAATGTAAGAGCCACAGTTCTTCCCTAAAAGTTCTTTGTTAGCACATTTTGATTTTTCTCAACCTTTGATACGATTCCTACTTTTTACTTTGATCGAGGCACACCGTGCTCTCGACTAATGAAGGTATTCCACACATCTCGATCAGTCATAGCTGCCTGTATCTCGTGGATGCTTGAAGCCCAGTATCATCTTTAAGTTGGTTAATGTATGACTTGGGTGGTCATCCCCTCCCTCTGCTGCCATGGGGTAGTGTCCAGAACAGGATTTGTGAGACAACCTCATTCTTACTACGATGACAGTGTCCTGCGAGTTTCATCCGTCTCCACCTGATAAGCTCCGTAAGGAAGGGAAGATCACCATACAGGGTTTTATTTGAGATGTGATGGTTGGCGTCAACCACAATGTTAAGTACCGCCCTCAGAAGTCTGGTGTATGAACCATCTGATCCAGCAGCCAGTTTGTCAGTTATAGACGTTTCACATCCGTAAAGAAGTACAGATTCTACAGTAGCTTTGAAGAGTCTAATCTTTAGACCTCTGCTTCTTTTTGTTTTCCATACCTTATTCATTATATCAAGAGCAGACTATGCCTGGGCTTTCCTTACTTGTATGTCCTTTGCAGAACTCTCTAAATGACTCCCCAAGTATTTGAGTCATTTACCTCATCAACTTCATTCCCATCAAGAGTTATGATTTTCTGTGTGCTTAGCGGATGCCTCCTCAACTCTTTGAAGCAGTTGTTTCGCCTGTCTTTTATCATTTGAGACGAGTACTATGTCGTCGGCAAAGTCCATATCGGTGATTGTCTTAGCCCGGTACCTTTTACTCAATCTTCTTTCCAATGTGAAACCCAACTCCTCCTCCTTCCCATCAATGGCCTTCCTCAAGGCATAATCCAGAACAATCACGAATAGGTAGGGTACTGATGTTTCTCCCTGTAACACTCCTACAGTTATGTTAAACAAATATGATGGGCCATCTGAGGTCATCACCTTGGCTTCAGTGCCGTTGTACAAACTAGCAATAGCCTGAACAATCTTAGTGGGGATGCCATAGGCCTTGAGTAAAGCAATCATCTTCCTACGGTTCACACTATCGAAGGCCTTACTGAAGTCTACAAGTATGAGAACCGCGGGTGGCCTGGCGGCCTTGGCCTGTTCTCCATACCCCTTCGAATAATCTTCGGACTGCAAGGAGATGACTAACAGTACTGCGACCCACTCGGAATCCATTTTGGTTATTTCTTAGCTGTACATCCGGTCCGATTCTGTTGAGAAGGAGCTTATTAAACAGATTGGCTATTCCCATGTAGTTACTGGGTTGACTGAGATCCCCTGTTTTGGGAACAGGAATATTATTAGATATGGTTCATAGATCTGGAACTTCACAATTTAGTGCATGATTACAGGAATGCAGTAGGACATCCAGGACACATCTTCCTTAGCTTTTCTTGTCAACTCCACCTACTAGAGAACTGAAGTTATCATATCAACTTGTGAGCCTTTCTTCCTCTGTACTCCCTTTCACCTGACACTTCCTCGCAACCTTTCTACCAGTGCGCTCATTTATTAGTCTCCAACCTTCTCTGTGTTTACTATGTGTTTTCCATGCATTCTACTTTCCTAGATACAGTATGTCATCATCAGTAGTGATTCTATAAGCCTCCTGCAGGTTGATCTTCGCCAGTTTACATCTACCTCTCGTTTGTTCAGATTCACGCTGAATATGCTCATTATATGCTTTATTGACCTCTTCTCTAGCTTTGATAACTGTTAGGTGTGTAGCATGACATTTCCTGTGTAGCTTTTACTTCCTGGGAATCAGCTCAGGCTTAGCGGCTGCATCCTTGGTTGCTGTTACCAATCTGTCATACTTTACTGAGATACATTCAGCTTCATCTTCCAGTAGGTTGAATTTGTTCTTCACTTCAATGGTATACGATTCTGCCTCCAAGTGAAATGGAATAATAAAATGAGTTCAGGCGTAATAGAGATCTTGCATATGACGTCACAATTCCTTACACTGGCCTCATACAGGGTAACCTCGTTGTATGTGTATACTCGCTTTTGTTTTAGACTGACACAGTAGCGTGATATATCAAGAACGCAATTCCAACATGTGTAAAATCCCTAACTATGCGAAGTTGTTGCTATTCCGACCACGTGCAAGGTCAAAATCATTGCGCTTCTGCGAGTCGTGCAATACCTCTATTCAAGGGCATTTTTACCATTTTGAAATTTCACAAATTTCGAAAACACACATGCCTAATTCGACCTCTCTAGCTCAAAATACAATGTAGTCGTCATGGTGTGAAACTTGTAATTGGCATTATTGGCAACCTTGTCAGCTTTATCGTGATAGGTGGCATATGCCTATAGCGAAAAGCAGGTCCTCGAAGGGGTCGATTTAGTGTGTAAGCCGATTGGGATATCAATGGTGGTGTGATACCTTACAAAATGCGCGATATTCTTAAGTAGGCCTAGGCCTTTCGTTATAAAAGCAACAACTCACACAGTGCGGCATTTCTTAATGTAGTATATTCTTTATAATCATGAATATGAATTTCTCCCACCTGTCGCTAGCTTCTTTGTTTTTGCAGAACATAAAACAAATAGGGATACATTCAGCCAGTTTTGAATATAAATAATCATAGACCATTTCTGATAACTCAGGGCTAGGATTATAATACTTATAAATTTTAAATTAATGAAAGTGTTTAGTGTCTGTATAGCTTAGGTCTAGCCTAACGTTAGACTACCAGCTACACTGTGTAAGGTCCATAGGAAATAGCAATGGCATATTTTGCCCCAACATCGGACTGGAAATATGAGACAAGTTATAGAAATAAATCATGGATTTAGACTGGTCCTATACATTTGTGAAATAATTTTGTGAATCAGACAATGTTTTTTACTTTTTTAAGAAGAAAAAAGGTCAATACATAATGGGTAAACGATTGTTGATTGCAAATATTGGCTATTCAATGAGCGGTCTATATATGCCACTTTTCGCGGTTTTGCGCTAAAAGTTATAATGATGCTTACACGTATGCCCATGTGATACAGCTATGTCATAGGCGTACTTGTATATCTAGTCTGAGGGCGTTTGTAGTTCTGATATTTAAAACAAAATAGTGATGTATATGTATAACAAATGTAATGAGGAGATAAGATGGACTGAAAATGTTGGTGCTTCAATTCTCTTTCCCATTCCACCAACGAAAATCAGATACACAGCTTCTCTTGCTGTATTGGGTATACTGTACTAACATCATTTATACGTGGCAGTTCGCAATTATACCGGTGCGATGTCGTTTAGTTTCGACGAACAACACAAAAATAGTAAACGAACACCAAACGAATGCATCATATTGAATATATTGAACAATTAACGTTGATTGGCTGAAATTCTCCCCTTTTGCTGCTTATACGTCCTACAGGAAAAAATATGTCCCATCCATCAACTTCTATCTCTAATAAAGTATACTAACCAATCATGATCGACGACTGCAATGACGAAGCAAACACTCTCCATTGTTTCAGGCGTGACGTCAAAGACCAAAGCTTCGTTGTACATCGGATTAAGTGTATTCTTCTTAACAGCGGTTTTCTTCTTCTTAATCCTCTTTCCTAGACTCATTAAGGAGACTTTCACATAGGGATCTATGAAACGAAATAAATAATACATAATACATAGCCAAATACATACCAGTGATTATAATAATAATAATAATATTAATAAAACATACCCAGGCCCAGTGGAGTAGCGGTAACCAGCTCGCCTTGTATATACTGTTTTGAGAATTGGTGAAGCCAGTGGGCTCACCTTCAAATAAAAGAGAAAAAACCAGCTCGCCTCACGTACATTAGGTCCAGAATTCGAGCCTCAGCAGCGACGACAACATCGCCACATGAGCCTTGCACACTTGTGAAGTCTGAACTTCATCTTGATGTCATCTGAGAATGTCCTGACAGTGTGGATCAGGTAGTCGATATCATCGTCAGACCTTTCGTAGAGCTTGATATCATCTCTCTGCCTGACGTCAACTTATACCTAAGCCCGGATGTTTTCAGTTAATGATTCAGGAGGTTGAGTGCCACACAGAGCAGCAGGGTTGAGAGAGCGTCTCCTTGGAATATGCCACAAAGCCCAGATTTTTGTCATGGCATGTCAGTTGGGGCCATTATTTCATGGATATTTCGATCATTTGTGTGATTTGGGGGTTAGTTTTGTGTAACTTCAGTGATTCCATGTTCCAGGAGTGTGACATGGAGTCGTTCGTTATGGTTCTGTCCATTGCGAGCTGATCTGTTGTCCCTCTGCTCATATGCAACGATGCTCCGAGATGCTGTCAGCCACCAGTCCGGATAACAGAAATGGAATATATTGACGGGGATTTTTTGCAGTGAAACGTGAAAAATGAAACTGAGGAAAAGGGACGTCAACAGATACTCGGAAAGGTGGGAAATTTTGAAGGAAACAAGATAGAAAGTAAGGGAAAGGTAACGAAAAAAAGAAAGAGATGAAAGGAACACAGAAGAAAATGAGAGAAAAGGAAAATATTGGCGGGAAATTTTGCCGTGAAACGTGAAAATTCAGAGGAGTTGGCAGGAACTTGTGTACCTGTATACCACCTATACCAACAGAGCTGACTACTTTCGTTGTAAAGTCCTCTAACCAGTATACATTGAAGATAGCACTCCTGCACATTATAAGCCTGCCAGCCTTCTATTTTTATTAGTCCCCGTTTATGAACTTTATCTCTGGGAGGGGATGGGGTGGAGTGCGGAGGATAAATAGGAATTGTCATTTCTGTGGTGCTTTCACGCCAGTCCTGGGCCTCAAAGCTGTTTCACAATTACAATTTATTTCACACAAATAGTTGGCAAGGGCCTATGCATTGACGGCTGTATAGAGAAATGTGTTCGGGGCAGACACACTGTTTGAAGGGGCAAAGTCATAGCTGAATTGCCCAAAATTTGCCTACCTAGCGCATCATTTGAACTTTTTCGCCCCCCCCCCCCTTCCCACAAAAAACATGGCCGGCCTCTACTGGGCATTTGGGTTACGTTTTTCTTCGGCCTCGGTAACAATTTTTTATTGGTGTATGGTTTTATTCAATTTCGTCTTTACTTGGCTTTTTGTCGTGTTAGATAGGCCTATTCCGTGTTCTTTTAAAACCCGAATCCATTTATTATTGAATTATTGAGGAGTACCAGAGAAGAGAACCATGCAGCTCGATACGAGATTATTAATCGTAATTAGTAGAATAATGTTCCACTACTGTGAAAAAAGAACACTCTATTGAAATCAGATCAGATAAAAAACAAAATATTTCGACAAAAATCCCAGCCTGAACAAATAAATACAGATATGATTTAAAAAAAAGTACTTTGACAAATACGATAACTGTTAAACTTTCTCACTTGGGCTATAATTTGCTTTGTTTCAGTTCTTCAGGCCAAATCCATTCAACCAATATGCGCTCTGACTTGGCTGATAGTATGATGTCACATAATATGATAAATGTAGCAAAATATTATACCAGACTCCCACATTACGGTACTTCTAACGCCTCGGGCCGTGGGACTCGTGAGGAACCTACACTTCAAGCTGCGTCAGACTACATCTATTTATATATGTCTATCTATATCCCATAGCTTGAGGGCCGTTGAAGCGACATGTGACAAGACACAAATTTTCCACAATTTTTTGCTGTTCTTATAGCCCAGTCCAGGTTGTTATGTTGTTAATCCAGGTTTTAACCGGCCTGCCTCTCCATCGTACCTCAGCTATCACCCTCCTTGCAATATCAGGAATATAGTGTTTGCCAAGCTGTTCTTCTGTCTAATTTCTTGACCAAACCACTGGATTTTCCTTCTTTTTACCACTGATAGGAGGGGTTCCTGTTCTCCTATGAAGCTCCCCATTATCTGCCATACTTGCTTGTTCGCGGAGTGCGAAGTGTAATGGATCTGGAGAAGTCTCCGGATACAGTTCATTTCGAAAGCATATATTCGCTTTTCCATTTCAGCATTTGATGCCCACGTTTCACACCCATACAGTGACAATGTTGTTACTAGTGCTCTCAGAAGATTCATTCTTGTTTTCATTGTAATGTTCTTATCCCTCCAGATGAGTGTCAGGTTTGCCAGTGAAGATGCTGCAACTGCGATTCTGATCCTAATCTCTTGCACTGATCTTGCATCATCCGTGATGGTTGCCCTTACATATTTGAACTGAGCCATTGTTTCAAGTTTTTTTCCAATTTGTACCGTTACTTCTTCAACAGATCTCATACTCATGACCTTGCTCTTCTCAGCACTGATTTCCATGCCAAGTACCTTACATCTAAGGACCTTCAATTGTTCAAAAACTTCTCAAAGGGGATCGGCCAACCTTCCCCCTATCCCTCCCTCAGGACGGCGATCACGGGGGGCCACGCCCCCACTTTTCCAGAATCCTGGATCCGGCCCTGCTAGATAAATATATAGATTGCACAGGGAATTGGGTGGACACGTGCCCCCTCAGCCACCTCCCCGTGGCTACACCACTGTTATACACCTGGGTGGAGAGAGGCAATCTAGGACATAACGTGAAGATCTGAGCAAGCCGGGCCCCCGTGGTATACAGCCAAATACGCTATAATCCATCTGTCCATGTAATATGCACATGTGAATCTTGCATAATGAATAGGCATAATATAAATTGAATCGCTTGTATTCTTGTTTATCATTTCAAACTTCACATGGGGTTCCCCAGAGAAGTAATTTATCGGTGAAGAATTTTTTTTCC
>JAODUJ010268611.1:0-10201 GCA_027564615.1 Psolus chitonoides
TCTGTACACTCCATGTACTGATAATGTGATAATGTATGTTCCCATGTATGAATGTATCATGGTTGGTTACCACTTGGTACAACTATAGAATGCCCAGCCACTTTAAAACTACCTCCACACAGCCTGGCTGCACGGATGCCATGAAGAAGCTTACGTAAATAAAATAAAATAATCCCAACAACCCCAATACGAGTTTCTCAAAATAATCCTCACATCAACGCAGCCACTCCCCAGTTCATCAATGACAAACACCCTCAACTCTACCTGAAAGAACCACCTCCCCCAAACAAGAGTTGAGTCGCTCTCAAAATAATCCTAGCATCTGGGCAGGCACTCTCCAGCGTGCCATGAGGACTTGTTCATATCGATGCTGGTATCATTGACAAACACCCTCAACTGTACCGAAAACTTGAACCCCACCCAAGCGTGCCATGAGGACTTGTTCATATCGATGCTAGTATCATTGACAAACACCCTCACCTTTACCGAAAACTTGGAACCCCACCCAACATGAGTTGGGGCGTTCTCAAGATAATCCTTGCATCATTAGCATCAACGCATCCGGGAAGCCACTCCCAAGTGAGCTATGAGGACTTGTTCATATTGATGCTAGTATTATTGACAACATTTCTCAACTTTACCTCAATGAAGTGAAGAACCGCCTCTCCCCGGAACACGAGTTGGGTCGTTTTCAAAGTAATCCTCGCATCAACGCATCCATGAGGACTTGTTCATATCGATGCTAGTATTCATGACAAGGACCCTCAACTTAGAACCCCACCCCCACGGTTTTTCTGAAATCAAAAATAATCCTTGCACCAACAAATATGCCCAGCCACTCCCCAGTGAGCTACTGTACTAAAGGACTTGTTCATATTGATGCTAGTATCAATGACAAACACCCTCAACTTTACCTGAACCCCCCCCCCCACAGCAGTTGGGTCTTTCTCAAAATAATGCTGCACCAACACATCTGCGCAGCCACTCTTCAGTGAGCTACTAGAGGACTTGTTCAATATAATTTTAGTATCAAGGACAAACATCCTCAACTTTACTTAAAAAGAATCCTCCTCCCAACACAAGTTGGGCAGTTCTCAAAATAATCCCCCCAACAATGCATCCGCGCAGCCACTCCCAAAAAATTGACCTGAAAAGTGGCCGGACTTTACTCCTACCATTTTAATAATTTATTCAACACAATAATACGGCTCCCTACCGTACTATGATCCTCACTATGCATGTTTAATACACAACCATCTAGGTAAAATCCTGCAAGTTGAAATTTCCATGCTTTGAATCATAGCTCCATGTTTGAATTTATACTATCAAACCCTATGAATCATTTCATTGCTATTTGAAGTCAATAGCCAAATACGAGGGCCTACTACCACTTTACTAATAGGTGACTTCCAGAATAATAACACCCTGTCAAATTTAAGCCATGTCACCTGGGGTTGCACATTGCACAATTACAAGATCAAAGTGGGTCTGGTAACAATGGCTCAGTTCTATAGATAGATAAGATCAACATATTTGGTTCCTTATCAGTTACCAAAACTAATATAAAAGGTATTTATTTTGAGCAATAAAATATAAAAGCTTGGGTCCCATTTTAGTATGAATCAATATCAACTTAGATTATAGTCAAATACTATTTTGAGCAGTTCCAAAGTTCAACAAGTATGCAGGTGGAGCTCTACAGGTAGGCTAATACTACATGTGACAAACACAGGGAAAGGGAAGGGATGTTTTACTGTTTGGGCCGTCTGTAGTGTTGGAATGTGCTGGGACAGAAACGTGCTGGGGCAGAAAGAGTTTTTGGGGCAGGAAGGGGTTTTGGGGCAAGAAGGGGTTTGGGGTCGGAAAGTTTTAGAACTTTGGGGGCGAGGGGTTTTGGGGCAGGGAGTGTTGGGGCAGGAGCATTGGTGCAAATCCTGGGAGTGCTGGAGGGTCAGCATAGCCCCCTCCCCCAATTTTGAAAATACTCCCATTGACTTTAACATTTTCACACAGTAATTTTTTAGCCAGTACCCGCCCCATCACTTTGAACACGGATCTACGCCCATGGGCAGGAGGGAGCATTGGGGCAGGAGGGAATGTTGGGGCAGGAGGGAGTGTTGGGGCAGGAAGGAGTATTGGGGCAGGAGGGTGTGTTGGGGCAGGAAGGAGTATTGGGGCAGGATGGGGTGTTAGGGCAGGAGGGAGTGTTGGAGCAGGAGTATGGGCACAGTTCCTGGGAGGGGTGGAAGGGGGTCAGCCCCCCCACTTTTTGAGAATACTCCTAATGACTTTAACATTTTCGAACAGTATTTTTTTGGCCATGGGCAAGAGTTGGGGAAGTGTTGGGGGAGGAGAGAGTGTTAGGGCAGGAGGGATTGTAAGGGCAGGAGGGAGTGTTGTGGCAGGAGGAGGTGTTAGAGCAGGATTTATGAATCCTTACAAATGCACAATACCTTGTTGTGTGTTGTTTAAAATAGTTGCATCAATAACAAGACAGCAACTGTGCTGTGTGATTCCTCGCGGTATTGTTTTATGAATGTTATTAAAAATGTTGATAACTGGTAGTGGAAACAATTACACTGTGTTTTTTGGCCATTATTGACAATGTCATTATCGTGAAACATTGTGTTAGTTAATCGTCCAATCACTTTATTATTGCGAAGACAACCCATGGCTCTCTGACCCTCTCCCAGTGCCGTGCAGGATTTCACAAATGTTGGGTGGTGGGCCAAGCACCCAATTCCCCGACTGGGTTTCATTTCTCCCAATTTTTTCTCAGAGCCCCCTATTGACCCCAAAGATGATGGGGACACTGTCCCCTGGACCCCCGTTTGAGCACTCCACTTTCCCCTCCGGATTGCAAAGTTAGTATGACGGAAGGTAACTTGACACATGCTGGGCTGTAAACTTTTCTTTATTTAAAAGACCAACCATCGGTATATTTTTCTCACTCTAAAAAAATTCACGTTAAACAATTTCGCTCCCAAAATTAGTCACTAAGATTTCTACAATTTTTTTTTGGTAACAATTTTCACTCTGATATTTTCACACTCAAAAATTTTACTCTAAAATGTTCACTCTAGAAATTTGTTTCTTAAAAAAAAATCATTTGAAAATGTTTCAAGTAACATTTTCACTCAAAATGTTTTGCTCTAAAAAAAATTGAACTCTAGATAAACTTTTTCACTCTATAAAAATTTGTACCAAAAATATTCTCTAACAATTTTCACTGTTTGACCTCTAATGACTTCAAATAACCTTGGAGCTGGACGAAACACATTTGGGTTCATGTACTCTGTGTGGGAGGAAGCTACATGCCGAATATGAAATTTGTAGAGGTTGGCATTCTTCAGATAACGTGATTACGAGCCGGTGTCACACACACACACACACGCTGAATGACCGAATTTAAGCAACAGTACAATTAATTTTATGTGTAGCTATACACCAATGTGCTGCAATAGCCTGTGTACTTGTACATTGAGTTTGGTGTTAAAATTTCCCTTTTTTTGTCTCTCCCAATCTGACTCCCCCCATCAAAAATTTAGAGATAAACCCTGAACTACATCAGAGTGATTTGTGTCGGTGTTTCACTTCGTATTGAGTATTACGGTTTGCTCGGTAGTACACTATGTAGTCGAGTAAACTGTATTGATGTTTGGCAAGATTTGTGCTCAGTTTCTGTCAAACCGGGAGAGTCCAGTGGTTTTTCTTTCAAGAATATACTGTACAGCATATCAGAGGGAGGTGTTTGGATATGTTTAGTATATTCCCAATCCTGTGGTTTAAAAAGAGGCTGGTTGAGCCATGGAAAGCTACTGACCAATTGAGGAGTCCATGACTTGAGACTACAGGCGCCTTCAACAAGACGTCATCCAAATTTTTCGTAAGTTGTATTTTGAAATTAAAAGAGCAACGACACCTGGAACCAAAGCCTCGAGTTTAGTTATTTTCATGGCAAGCCACTTTGGCCGCAAGATGTATCTCTGGTAAAGCATTGAGGGCCAGCAACCACAGCGTTATGGCCAAAACAAGAAATACGATGACCGCACCAAGGCCATTCTGGCAAATGTACGATGCTGGTTAGATAATAACGTAATGGTATGGCTATACACTGAAGCCTACAGAAGCAGGCAGTTTGAAATAATAAAAGGATTTTGTTTGAAGTACAGTATCTGTCCAGAAAGTTATTTTTACTGTCCAGAAAGTAAAACAGTCTGTTTCATAGCCTTTTTTTATTTATTTTTATTCTAAAATTCCACCAATGATGAATATCAGTCTCAAATTTGGCATACTGTGCTAAACCTTGAGTAATAAATGTCTCACAGTAATTGAACTGTTACTTAGATTTTTGTTAAAAATATTTCCATCTTGAATGCTAAGAAGTGTACAATCTCGGGCCTTTTCTTAGGATGTGTCATTGTGTTTTCGACACATAGGAACTGTGAAATACGCCAGTTGTAATTCCATATGAATGGGTAAAAAACTCTCCCATTTCTATTCCGATGCGTCAAATATGGAAAAAACAATATGACAGTGTAACAGTTGTTCAAATCCCCTTTGACTGTCATGAAAGGTAGTCAAATATTCTTTGTTTCAACCAAACCAGGAATGTACAGGGTAAAAATTCCCCTATCTAACTAAACATAATTTTAGGAAGTTTGAGGATTTTGCCCGACAAAGGCAAAAAGACTGTTTTTTTGTACATTTCGAAGATCTTCACCATGTAATGCATTGAATGGGTTGCAAAGTTGGAACACTCAGTGGAAGCAAGCTTACTAGATTTTGAGAGCAAAAGATATGTAAATGTTATTGATAACATTAATTTTAAACCTTAATTCATAAAACATCAATGGATATTCGGGTAATTAGGGGGAATATAATTTTGAACAATTGAAAGATGTTCCATTTTAGATTTAAAGGCAATGATTATGATTCGATCTCATTTTTGCTAAAAAGAACCAATCATGCTATATCTATTTTCCCAATTTCAGGTATTTTGGATGATCTTTTAATTTTGAACAACTAATACAGCATTCATTTTGCATTTTTCTGTAAGGTAACAATAACCAACTAAGGTGTTCCAATTTTGCGACCTGTTCCACATATGCAACCTATACTATACAACTACAGTATGCTATAGCAAAGAATATTCGAACAAACTGGGCCAATCATTGTCGATAATAACTTGTCACCTGTACATCATACAGTCCAAGATTACAATGATTACAACATTTTTTCATACGTTATGTATACTAGACACTGTAGTTTGAATCACAAAGAAAGATGACAGAACCCCCCCCCCAAAAAATTTTACATAAAAAACTTGGAACATGAAAATACAAACATGGAAAACAGGCCTGCACTAGTGAACCACAAAATACTGTAGCAGGTGACTTGCCTAGCGCTGCTCAGAGCCAATCCTGGCCCAGGTACGAAATATATAAAGACGGGGGAGGAGGGGGGTCGAATAACAAAGGGGGGTGGGATAACAATGGGGGGTTGAAAGAGCGTAAATATTTAAAGAGCGTAAATATTTGGGGCCCCCAGTTTGCCCAGGGCTCTGGGGACATTCATACCCTCTGTCCTCTCCCCCCCCCCCTCTGGGGGGGCCTATACTTCGAAAATCACTAAAAGTGGGTTACAGCCTGGTTTAAACAGTGGCTGAGAGCATTCTAGTCTCCCTCCTTATAGGCCTATATTTCTATATGGCCATTTTTATTTGGCAGGCCAGATTATTTATCTGATTGTCGGAGGATCCTGATCCACTTCCGCCTTGCGGCGTGAAGCTACCAAAGCAGCCTGCAGTACCGGGTGGCAGTACCACACAGCTCCAACTATGCGTCAAACAGTAAACTCTACCCTGGTACCCAAAACTTATGAATGTTTCATTGTTTATATATGTTGGGTAAATGCTGCACTGGTTAAGCTGGTATTCTATCAATAGAATTCTCCCATAACTTCTTGTTTATTGCTGGCCTGGTGTGGCAATTAGTCTACTTTGGGAGTTGGATACGCTGTGTTCAAACTGCTCGCTGGTTGCTATTCCATATCTTGCATTCAGCATTCTGGGCAAGCCTGGTGAGATAATTGGTCTGCTCTGGGAGTTGGATACCCTGTATTCAACCCTTGAGTAGACTGCTCGCTGTTTCAGTCCGTCTTGTGGGGTTCATTTGTCGACTAGATCTTCTTTGAGGAGACTGTTACAAAGGTCATCCAAGTCATAATATTAGTTAATTGCCTCAATTTCTTTACATTCCTTGTAAAGGCCCCTGTCATACCCACATTTGTGGGGAAAATTGATGTTATATCGGATAATCATCAAATCAATCAAAGTCCCGCAGACCACAGAGAATAATCCATCACCCGAGCCCCGTCATGGTTGGGGCTCCGGTGGGGAAAAATGAAATTACATCCCTGGATTGCCGGAAATAACTCTGCAGAGCCCAACAGTACAGTTTACGGCTCTATCCGAAGAGAACAAATTTGCTTAAAATTTGTAATAAAATTGATCGATGTAAAGTAAGGCTATCTTTTTCGACCCTCATTTTTTTTAAACATAATTTTGTCGCGGGCCGAATTGGATCGTCTCGCAGACTTGATCCGGCCCGTCGGGCCGCCTCCTGACTATATGGAAGCTCTGCCACTGACCCCTCCAATACAGAGACTTTCACACCGCTCCCCCTGTAAATGTAATGTCAATACTACTTCCTACCAGACAGTGGTAACAGTATTGCTGTGTCTAGTTTCTGGGTTGTAGCTTCCTATCTACTATCCCTAAATCATAGACGTTAACCTGTGCGTATGTCGCATGAGACTGGTATTGCCAGCTTGGCGTTAAAACTCCTACAAGGAGTATTGTCCGAGTTCCCGCAAGGGAGGATCATTGCATACATACATACCTGGAGGGGCGGTGTATTCTGTAGTTGTACGGTAGGCCTATCCAGTATTGCACCAACTTGCAACTAGTTGGAACTAGGCTAGGCCTAGACTTAGAGTAATACTAAATAGGTTTCAACTTTTTTAAGGCCTAGCTCAGCTACATACTGCCTGCAGTGTATGTAACAGCGTCTGTATGACTTCTGCCTCGTCCCCTGTACACTGCACTGAAGTGTAATATTTAGATTCAGACATTGTGATTAATGTGATTGTGAATGTGACCCAACTACACATCAACACAGTCATGATATCGATACTGATCATTATCATACAGCCTAAGTTAGGCTACTCATTGATTTTTATTGCTTACACATGTTTGCAGACCTCGAAACATCAATGCAATACTCAACTATTATGGGTAGAAGTTATATACTCACGTCGTATTTCACTCATATGGTATACCCCCTTTCTATTCCTAACAGGAGTAATAAATTCCATTTATTGATGACTAAAAATTGTACACTTTAACGCCATGTTTTGATACCAATACCATACCACGGACACCAATACAACGGTACGAGATAGCTAGTCATAATATCATCCGGCCATTCCGGCTACACAGATATAGCACACACACATACACACACTGTGATTGTGAACTGTGATATTTCCTGGCGAGTCACGTGACGCGTAATCACCAATCATAGAGTGTTTATTCTTAGAAACAATCCGATTGTTATTATAACTTGAGAGGAGCCCATGATTCCAGGGTCTCGACGAGAGGCAAAAAATTCAGTTCTCATTCGAGCTGAGATGGAGAAGATTAGAGAAAGAAACTAGGGAGCCAAATTACAACATCATCAAGTGATGCAAACGGGATTCATCTCAGCGAGCGCGACTTTTTCATCTGAGCGCTGGGGATCAATTGTAAGCTATCATCTTATTGACAGTGAGCTAAAAATAGCTCGGTGTATTCTGTTACGTGTAATCTACGCGATAAGCGGAAGTGAATGCAAATACGAGATGAAATGGTTGATTATTGGTTATTCAAGTGTGTTTTTGTTGGGGATTTATGATATCATTAGCGTAGAAATTTAAGTACGTGTATATTTCATTATTTATTCGTTATTCTAACCTACGTGGGCTCCCGGCATTGGCGTAGATTGGCGTAGGAACCGCTAAAGGACGAATATACTTTGGGCTTATAAAAAATGCAAATATTGTTTCAAAACATTTATTGCTGCACCGAAATGTTTTATGGATATTATCTTAAATATATTGGAGATGCTCACAATGACTCTAACATTTACACACAGTGATTTTTTTGCCCCCCCCCCCCCCACCTCACACACACACACATATTCACAAGGATATACGCTTATGGTAACGTCATAAAACCATTTGACGAAACGTTTTTGTGATATATTTCGACACAAAAAAATCATTGTGTTTGCTGCCGGAGCTTGTCTACTTGTAAATTAGTTCTTTCGAAATATGGGTTATAATAATAATACTGCGGACTTATATAGCGCCTTATGCCTTAAGCGCTTTACAATATTACCCCTGGTCATTGGTATAGCTCACCCCCACACAAGCGCGGGTATGCAGCAGATCGAGATCAGCGCGATTGACAAGCCACACCTCGCAGGTACCCAACTAGCACCTGGATGGAGAGAGACAATCGAGATAAAGTGCCCTGTCTGAGGACACACCGTGACGGGGCTCGAACCCACGATCTTTGGATTACGAGTCCTGAGCCTTACCGCTCGGCTGTTACGTCCTCATAGAAATTATAAGACCTCAGTCTGTTAAGCACTGGTCAAACAAAATTGGTATTATGAATATTTATGGGCCATTTGTGTGGCATAAAATGTAAACAAAGAGATTTTCTTCTGTGGGGTATATAAGGGAGTTAGCAAGGATTAATAATAGGCAATATTTTGTTTAAGTGCGGGCGCTTATAGAGGTGAAAAAGTGACTCCTGGCTCAATTGATTTGGGACTGAACGGGCGCCCTTTGGCAGGGTCCAGGAGCCAATTGGTGCCTGGCGCTCACTTATTTGGACCCTTGTGTACGTCACTCACTAACTCTGTCCGTCACGCCACTTTAGGTCTGACAAGTCGTCCTTTGATGAGTCAACCTTGGACAAGTCGACCATGCCTAGTGTTGCCACGCCTGATTGGATGATTATGATTGTGTGCAATGAGTGGTAGTATATGTTGACTATTGGAATTACTTTAGAGTGATTGCACTGCGACTGATTGCAGTCGAATATAGAGGACCAACAATATTGGAACGCAAACTGATTGAACTGATATAACGCCAGGGCGAACATAAAGGAGGGGGGTCAAGGGCGTGGGGTGAAGGGGCAATGTTAATGTTAAAGTTTTGAAAACCATTGAACTAATTAATCAAAAGTGTCAACGTATCGACTGGTAGAGATGACAACTTCTCCCAGACTCTACAACCCCTTACACCAACTTTATCTGGGACCAGCTTATACGAGTTTAGCTCCTTCCTGTTTCTTTCTCACAGGGGCATTGTGGGCCACACAAGATATTTAGTCTGTATAGGCTGCAGATTGGCCATCTTTGACTGAAGTGAACAATACCTTAGGTTTTTCTTGCTTGAGTCCCAGTCTATGGAGGACATGTTCTGAGAATGCCTGGATGACCTCACTCCCATGACAATTCGGGACCATTGGCATGTTGTAGAAGAACCCAAACCGCATCCGAGGTAGGAGGCTGAAGACTGAAGACTTGACGCACACCTACAGAGACAGGATGACAAATTTACCTCATTTAAACAAAATGTACCATTCTGTGCATACACCTCACCATGCATTGCCATAAATTTGTGGCTGCGGAGGGGACAGGGGAAACTTTGTTTCATGGAAGACACTACCATAACTATTTGTTTACTTTATTTACTTACATTTCTTTATCTTTTGGAACAAAATCTTGAGTTGTGGAAAATGTTTTAGTCTTAACACCATACTTACCAAAATTGTTCTTTCTTCTTTACTTGTAGTGAGTGTGAGTAGCAGAAGTTTTGTCGAAAATCGTTGGGGGAACAGAGTCTCCCCTTCCCCCTCAAAAAAAATTGCCACTGTTCCTCAAAAGTATAGCTTTACTTTTTCAATATACGAAGAAGCAATAATCATTCAATAACATAGAACTGCATTTCGTAAAATGAGTTTGTTATGTACTCGTCTCGTAAACATGATTTTTATGCATTCATCTTTGAAAGTAAAATAGTGTCTGGGAGGGCCATTTTCTTTAAAGGTCAAGCGACACGCAGCAAATTCCCCCTAAACTTGCAC
>JAODUJ010268722.1:0-10201 GCA_027564615.1 Psolus chitonoides
GGAACATTTCGGTGTGAATATTTCATGGAACTTATAATGTATTGAAGGACACCTGAGCTAGTGCGGAGGAAAGTAAAGTAACAATTCGACAGTATGTAGACTGGTAAACATCCTGAAAATAATGTGCTGTTTTAGTGACCCACAGTAGGTCCCATGGCCATTTTGGTTTTCTCATCATGTTTAAACATTTTTAGGTATGGAGAATCCAATGGCAAGTGGTGCCAAGCCGAAAAATCAATTTTAAAGGGTCAATCTTGCGGTTCAAAATTTGCAATGAATACCCCCTTATTTTGCACTAAATTGACATGCAATGATAATAGGAGAGTTATATCATGTAATTATACAATTTATAAAAAGCTATTTACTTGCATTTACCTTGATTGATGATAAAATAACATCTTTCTAAGCTATCCGACCTGTTTTGATGTTGGTCTAGTGCCAAATTCCAAGATGGCTGCCCTAACAAAGTAAGCTCGTGAAATTGTCATAAAGTGTGAACTCTTGATCCAGCAGCGGGTAAGTTTTGAGTTTTGTTGAGGCTAAGATATACTTCTGCCAGTTAATAAGTTGATTGCTACTTGTTTGGAAATGGGTTGGATCAGTATTGTATTAGTATTAATTAGTGAGAGAATAACGCATTTTCATTCCACCTGGCCTGTTTTGATGTTGATCTAGGGATCGATCCCACGATTCAATATAGACCTCTAAATACAGGGAATCTCTGCACGATGAACACGGGGAATCAGGCCCGGATTACGGTGCCCAATAGCCACAGAAGACACTGTACGTAGGGCCCATGAAGGTTTTACGAACCAATTAGGGCCTACGAGAATACCAAAGAGTGTGTGATAACTCCTATAACAATATTATTGAGTGATTCTATTCTGAAGGACCTGTTACCTGTTACAAAGGCTATAAAACGTTAATCTATCTTTATCTGCAACTTGACCTGGGAAGTATCATTTCCGACGATCTATAAGGTAATTTTAAGCAGACAATTATTTGTACGCGACGCGACAACTCAACGTGGGGCTTCGCTTAAATAGTGTCAGCGAATTTTTTGCATTCAAAACTTGAACGGAATACTGTGGCGATGGTTATTTCTTTCCACAAATGTTCACCCTCTGTACCTGTACATTTTGAATATCACACTGTAATAGTATTACAGGCGACGTTTTACTTTTAGTCAAGATGAGAAGACAGAAGAATTTACTATGATTTGTCACTCGTGTCATTTGTGTCAAGTAAATATCGCAAAACAGCCTTAGTAAAACAAGGTTCAGTGGACAAACTGTCCCATACTGCATCCATTTTATTTTAAAATGCCATTGATAACTACACAGAGAAACAGAGGAACCGAATTCAGTGCAACTACGCCTATAGCCATAGACCCTCATTGATGCTAAGTTTGAGATAATGAAAAGCTGCAGTTTTGTGTGGCATCAGCTGGTTTGTTGTCCTAATTCCACTAACCAGACGAGGATCAACCAACTGGAAGATGTATCCTCTAAGTTGGACATCGAAAGTTGTGATCTGGAGCTTCGTCATCATCGACCCCACAGTCCCTACATCGAAGACTGACTGCTTCGCAACACTTCAATTTTATACGAAGGGACGAAATGTACACTGTACATCTAATCACAACCTTCAATGTTGACCATGCTCTGAAAGGAAAGGCAAAGAATGCTTACATCTGGTCTACGACAACCCACGCGTCCCTGCTGCTATAGAGAAATCGTTACTGTCCCAAATGGAACTGCTTCACAATTTAATGGAGGAGTTCCTAATAAAAGGCATCGTTATGTCCGAAGATCACTGCAAACCTCTTTTCTCCTTCAGTTCACAGTTGTGTAAAGTAAGACAAACGGTCATGGGAAAATCAAGAAGCCACAGGCAGCAGGGTCATCAGTGTCAATCGGAGCATCTTACAACACCTGAGTACGGCGTGTGATGCAAAGTGACCAGTCGATCTCAGGGTAGTTGCAAATCTGTCCATCACCATCCTTTAATCAATTGACACTGTTCGTTTAGGTATCAAATAAACAGTAATCTCGTCCTTGCCAGGTGATCTTCAGTAGACCCCTCTACCAAAGCATCTATCAGATACCTCTACCTGGATATGATGGCTCGGGTACAATTCACTAGTATACCAAAGCTGTCTTCAAACTCTGGAAATCTTGAGGATGTGTTTGTTACTTTTGGTTTTGCCAGTTGCCGTGACTGTTATATAACTGGAGTATTAAAGTAGTGGAAGACAGATATTAGGATACCTCAATCAAAGACTGCATACGTGTAAGCTACACAAATTTCGGCCACTATTGTTCGAAGTGCTATTGACTCACGAAAGGCCCTGTTACCTCGAAAGGTTTCGATGCCTTCTTGTCCGTGACCGAGATTAAGAAAACCGATTCATTGCAAGAGAGTTGCTCGCATATGCTCCTGCAGATACATTTATTGTTGTTGCTGGTGCTTTTGAAGAAGAGGAGGAGGTCTGTTGTTCCCAGAAGGGAAAAGGTACTTGCAACCTAAACGCAAATCACTAGGAGGCACATACACGAATAGTGTTGCGTTCATGGTTCAAGTGAGTCGCTTGAGTTCCCTGATGACGTGCCACTTCTGCCGGTCTGTAGCTGGTTGATATATTGTACCGAGAGATCGCCCAACCAGGTGCCTGATATGGTCTGTTCATCTAGTTTTAGGACCTTTCGGTCTCCTGGAAAAACATCTGTCATTTCTGGCATAATTGTTAACAGGATGTAGGGCATCTGGAAGCCGACAACAAGACATTAAAACAAAATCTGATATGCTGCAAGAAATATCATAACTAAACGAAGAATCGCTGACCAAAATGGAACACTTTTTTTGCAAGCTCAATGAAAGTGAAACATTCCACAGTACCGACAATCTACTCCTCAATAGTTATCAACCTGAACTCATGCCTCACCTATCGGTTGCATTCAAAGTTCTACATACATAGAGCATTTTAGTTACAGATATAGCAATGTCGAACCTCCCATGTCCCCTGGATCTGGCTGGTCAACAATAGAAGGCACGCTACATCCTCTGCTGATGACCAAGGATCCTATTCCTAACGCGATCCGCTAAATCATCGCTTATCATTCATGCAGTACAGGGTGCATACGTATACAATACAAGTGTTTCCAAGGAGGGACTACACACGCCTCTGTCATAACAAACTCCTACATGGTGTGTGTAAACTGTGCTTTAAGATCGTCATTCGTCATGCGAATCTTGAAATCACATTTCAATCGATGTTACACAATCTGTATATGGCACGATGAAGGGCGAGGGGGGTTTAGCTCAGTCGGATGAGCTCCGGACTACATATCGAAAGGTTGCGACTGCTCAGCTTTTCCGTTGTGTCCTTAGGTAAGGCACTTCGCCTCGATTGCCTCTCTTCACCCAGGTGTATAATTGGGTACAACAGCCTATTCAGTTGATTGAATCAGCGATCCCCTGAGTTGGTTGCTGTCCGGGTGCTGTGCTGTTGGCACATATTGGGTGGTAGGACTCGTGAAGATCCCACTATGCCCAGATCCACCTTCAGCCGTATAGACCTTGTCTGTCCGCTGGACCTGGGTGGTGATGGGAATAGAGGGAAGGCATGTCACGTGGGCAAGGCATGCCCTCATTACGACAGTTCGCCCAGGCGCACCTCCGCGTGCAGGCATCGTCGATTTCGATGGCCAGCCGATATTAATACTACATGATGAGCTGTCAAATTGCACTCAAATTGTTTTCAGTATAGTTTCGGGCTCGAATGCCTTCGATATTGTTGAAACCAAGTGAACCTGACCCAAAACCATTTCCAAAAATGCGCCAATCAACTAAGTAACTGAGAGAAGTATAGCTTAGCTTCAACAAACCTCAAAACTGGATTAAGAGTTAACATTTTATGAAAATTTACACGAGCTCACTTTGTTACGACAGACATCTTGGAATTTGGCACTGGACCAACATCAAAACAGGCTTAGAAAGATGTTATTTTATCATCGATCAAAATAAATGCAAGTAAATGGCTTTTATTTTTATTATAAATTGTACAATTACATGATATGACTCTTCTGTTATAATAACGTGTCAATTGAGTGCAAATTAAGGGTTTTTTTTATTGCAAATCTTGAATCGCAAGATTGACCCTTTACAATTAATTTGCGGACTTGGCATCATTCTGCATTGGATTCTCCATACCGGAAAATGGTCAAAAATGATGAGAAACCGAAATGGTATTGAGACCTACTGTGGGTCATCATTTTCGAGAATCCCTAACAGTATAATGCATAACATGCTCTACATACAGGAAAATCAATAACACTGAGCGGCATACATAAGTAAATTCATCAATCTGTGAAATGAGAATTCCGAATGAATGAATGATATTACTTTTTATTCATTTTATACAATATCTTAAGCACCTTTACAATTAGCTAAGCGAAATGAATTAAAAGGAATTAAAATGAAATAAAAGGAAAATGGTTTTCATGTTATGAACTACTTTCTATTATAGCCCTTTAAAGCTCAGCGTTAGCCTTTCAACGAGCATTACACGAAGAGCAATATTGTGATGGTGTGGCCGTGGATTTACCCGAGTTGTAATTACTTAATATAAACCAAATAGTGTTGCACTGTTGATTTAGGTCGGGTTATGATTTCATATGTACTTTTGAGAACGAAGACATTAACACAAAATCGGCTTAGTGCAAACATATTTCATATCATGGTGGTGGTGAGCGTATGTTTTATGTTATTCCTTGTTATTCAGTAGTTTGATAACGGGGCGACCGAAAAAAGTTAACCCCCTGTGATTGGAAGTATTCAAAAATGTAAAGCTACAATTATTGAGGGAAAATGAAATATTAATCTTCACTATATTGTGGGTAAATGTTCGGTATTGTCGTACATGGTAAATAAATTTGTCATGCAACGCAATGAAACATCCTATATTCGAACTTTCCCGACCAAGACGAAACAATTGGATAATTATGATTCACTCGGACGAGAAAAAATATCTATAGTCTATTATAATTAGGCTTTCCTAAATTATTTCTTCGAGCGTGTTTATTTATTATACAGAATAAAAAAGAGGGAGAGGGTTAAATTACAGACGTTATGTCACATAGACGCAATTCTCAGTGAACATTTTCATTTGTTAATTGTTATTGTTTAAAGAAAATAAAACGAGTCGCCAAGAGGTAATCGAAACGAGTCCTTGACAGTGCTGGTTCAATTATCGCGCTAACGTTGACACTTTTTAGAGAATTGTACGTTATCTCCATGACTGTCATATTTCGGTAGATGATCCTGTGTTTCGTCGATATCAATACCGTACATGCTGTTGTCAGCTGTTCTATTCTAAAGAAAACTTCTGTTATGTGATAGAGAATACAAAACAACTCATACCTCAAACCTTTTAATTTTGAAAGGTAATGTCATTCTTTTTTTCAGAAAAAATTCAAACGAATGCAACATTCATAACTTCATAAAGTAATATCTTTTGAAGGTACTTTTTGAAATCGCTCGAGACGATGAAATTGAATGGTCTCATTAACACAAAAAAACTATTTCATTCTCCCATCATTGGCTGAAAAGCAAACTCACTGAGCTCTATGAAAGCAGATCGAGGTTTATGGTGTATTATAATTATTTGTTATCAATGAAATGGAACTCTAACGATGAAATGAGTTGTGTAATCGCCAGTTTTCCTGGTTTTTCCAAGAATTCTTCATAATTGAAAATTAGATACAACTATATGAAACTGTATTTGGTAATAGTCGATGGTATTAATTGATTATTATGGTAATTCAAATTTCAAAGCAGGAGTCTCTTTACTTCAAAGCTTTATTTAACCCGAAAAAACATTATTGTTAGGCTAACAAATGTGATCAATTTGCATGCAGCAGAGATATTAGCGATCCACTATGCCGATGTCTAGCCGCAGATGACCTAAAATGGCACTTATGCATCACGTACAGTCATCTTTCACTAGAAATTGGAAACATTTAACATATTTGTTTAACAACAGCTACAGCTGCCTAATGAACTGAACCTAATGAACGGAGCAATGTCATATCGCTGAGTATTGCGGTCATCCGTGTAGCATGCAACGAAACAATACAAATCAGCCAAAACCAATTAAATTTCGACCTTGAAAAATTGAGCTCGAAGAGAATTGATATATGAAACTATTCAGAACGTAATTAGGCTTGATATAACCCGTTCATTTTATTTCTCTCTCGAGACTTAAAAAAAATCGTTAAATATTGTTAACGCAATAAGAGCGATTCTTTCTATTTGCTTATACAGTTATATGCGACTAATTGGAATGGATGGTAACGGTAACTTATTATAATATTTCATAGTCTGCAGTCTATTGAGTTTTGGTTATTGGACGTTGAAAACAAATGAGGAAAACAATTGAAATGTTTTGCAATAATAGCTTGTTCGTTGATTATTGCCATTAAAGGTATAATTAGCTGTCCTAGTCAATCTGATTGTTTCATCTCTTTGCAAATGTGGAAAAATAAATAAAATGTTGTAGCTGCTGAACAGTGTTTATTAAAAGGGCAGCAGTGCATTTCGAGATTCGAATAGAATATAACTATTTTCCGAGTCCTTGATTGATGGGCTATTCACTGACACCCTTACCCTTCCATTCGTGGGTTTGGCTGATCAATACAGTGACTAAAATTCACCAAATACCACGAAATAGCGTTAAAAATGCCCCAAAAGGCCAACGCATGCGGTAGGCCTCCGGTGGCCTTGCCTGCAATTTCAGCCTTTTCGCTAAAAATGCACCTTCCTTCAAATCCTATATCCAACTCTGCATTAGTGATTGCGATTCTCGAGCGAATGGCTGTTGGTTTGAGTATTACATCGGTCGTTACGTATAGTGTCCTCAAGCACGACACTTTACACCTCCTGCTTCAGTCCATCCAGCTGCAAATGTGTTCTATCTTCCTCTAGGGGTTTTCATGCGATGGACTGACGTTCTGTCTGTCTGGGGATAGTATTATACTCTAAATCGACGGTCCGCAAACCCAGTGACGCGTCCCAAAAGGTAGGACGCCTGAAAATTCTGGTGGGAAGCTTAAGTTTCCATGGGGTAAAAATATATGGGTCCTATTTTGTCCGTATTGGCTAAAGCCTATTTATAACCCAAAGATCGGAACCATTTCGACTTGTCTTGTCATATCTGGTAATCAGTAGCGTAGTTAGGGAAGGCAGGGGGAGCGGACACTTCCCCATAATGACATTTGTGCAAAATTGGCGCCTTTTTCACGACAATACTTTATAATGTGAAAAATATCGATTTTCCAAAAAGTAAGAAGAAATGTTGTTTCTTCTTGCCATTAAATTGGTATTCAATGAGAAATATGACCCAAACTGATCAACTTCCCAAAGGCTCGTGACGACACAGTAAAGGCGCCCATTTAACCCCGAAAAATACGTTCTCTCTTTGCTCTTTCGTTAATTATACCCTGGGAGGAGCGCGTGCGCCAGTCTTAGGGAGCGCGTTCACCAGTCTTAGGCGGCGCAAATATTGACAAAATCTGGCTAAAGTGCAAAACAAAATTGCGCGCTTCCATGTCTCAGTATCGTAGCGTTTGTAATGTTTTGCAAGGTTCATACGGTACAAAAACGATACGTCTTGGAGCCTCTTTATCCTCAGAAGATGCATGCCCACTGCTCTTTTGCCAATGCCGTAGTCGCAAAAAAACTGGGCTAATGTGTGCAGTCTCATGGGACACACCTTGACGAAGCCCCATCAGAGTGCGAACGTTTTGCGCGGTCTCACAATGACTTACGTTATGGTGTGCGAGGTACATACGTCCGGGTGTCTTTATTTGTATGCCCATTCCCCCTGACTTCAGACCCTGGTTACGCTACTGCTTGGAATATCCTTTGCGCCAAATATACCGTTTATAAAATTAACCAAAAATCAGTCATCATAAGCCAGTTTTGCGCTCACGTGCGCTCAGTAATGTTTGTTCGTTCTTCTCTTGCCATGCCATCTGTTGTCACTTATGTCGAATGTGCAGTTCACAATCCAAAGATCGGACATGACAATTTTTTTCGCGCGCGGTAGCTGCTGTGTGTTTCTTCACGTCCTGTCATACAGCATTATTTGTGCCGCATTTGCCGCTAATAACTAAAATCATCAGACATAACTATTTATTTTCGCGCCCTTTGCGCGCAATAAAGTTCATTTCTTCTTTTCAAACCACCTAAAACATTGTGCGCGCATTTGTTCTTTTATTTCAGGTGTCAGCTTAAATCACAGGCCTAAATCGACAACTAAAAACTATGTTTTCCTATGCTAAAATGACCGGCAGTCAGCGGTTGGGACGCTTCCGATTGGCCGAGATTTTCATTGGGACGCCGGCTCAAAAGTTTGCAGAACGCCGCTCTAAATTCATTTCACGTCACGCGAAAGAGAGTGAAAACCTGATTTAATGGGCCCCGTGGGCTTCATAGACGGACTCTTCTCCTAAAGAATAACATATAGGAAACAAAGCTATATTTAATATTACCTGGCTGCCTGGACACTCCAATTTATTCACAGAATTTAGAAACAATAGTTTGTATGAATATCTCATCAAGCAAACGATACGGACGTTGCACTCCATGAGGTGGGTATGTATGTGTATTGTGTATACAGTGTTTCATCTGTTCATCACCTGCTTGTTGTTTGAGGTGTGTGTGTGCGCATGTGCATGTGTGTGTGGTATGCCCGTTCATCTCCTTATTGATGTCGTCTGATGTCTGTAGATTATAATGGTGACGCCTCCAATACTGTTTGTAATCATCTGGTGCTTTGCTGACTGATGATAACTAATCTTTAACCTTAAGGTGTTGTGTTTATTTTGTGGCCTAATTTGAGACTGTTTCTCATCAAGTTCTGTTTGGAAACCCGTGCAGCTCCTTCCGGATAAATGTCCTACCTGCTTTTGCTATAACGGATGGAAGGATCGTTACAAGGCTGTCACTGGCTTCAGAGGATTTAATTTAATTTCGTATTAGCTTCTCTTGTTCTTGATGTAAACATTCATTCTGACTTAACAAATTATATTGGTAACTTCAAACACTAAATTTTGTTAAAAGAGGTTAGTCTGTAAAGCTGTTATGAGTTTTGCTTTTAAGTTTTTCATTTTTGTCTTCAAATATTTAGGTTTATAAGCCTATATACGAATGGGAGCATGCGGTCTGTTTGTTTCTCTCTATATAGACATGGTTTTGCATTTACATGTAGGCCTACAATACTATACGATTTGGTAAACGGAAATACTTTACAGAAAGCCAGTAAACATTATTTAAAAGAATATCTAGAAATTACCTAAAAGCTTTTCTGTAGATTTTTTCACATTTCTATTTACATTTTTTTTATTGCTTTCCTTGCAGTTGAATAATAATTTTACTGATTTTTGTTAGTTTTCACTACATTAATTGTATACTCTAAATGTTCAAAAACAGAATACATTTTCCTAATGAAAATGATAAATAATTGTATGGAATAAGTTTGTTATGCTTAGTTCTTTGATTCGCATTTCATTAAATGCCCTAAATGCCACCACATACAACATATTTCCCGAAAGGGTATCAAAGTGTACCCGTTTGTATGTTTAAAGGACTAATAGTTGGTTTGGCATGATACTCTGCAGCACTTCTAAGTTAGAGGTAACAGAAAAAGGTGTTCATTTGGTAGTGTTGCATTTCACAATTCCACAGTAACTGTGATGAAACGTTGCAACCATAGTTGCGCATCCAGTTGGAAAATTCGCCAAAATTAAATGATTCAAATATCAACACATTTAACAGATATTTCTTTTATCTATTCGTATAACATAACACAATTTATATATGTGGCATGGTTAGAGATATGCTCTATAATGCTTTATGGGAGAGTTCGGACAGTCGTTGAAAGTCTACGTTTCAACTCATGTTAGGGCGTATACAAATATCTTATCTTATTTATAGTCATATTATGTCCCCCTATCCCCCTAATCAGTTTCTTAAGGTCATCAAAGAACTAAATTACAAGATAGCATGTTCAACGTCTCAAGAGACCGTATGTTTTTAGTGACATATAAAAGGAGTTTCATATAGTTTAAATTGTAATCGCCTGAAATTAGTACTTTACCATCGCATGACCAGCCTCTCACGAGTCGAGGTTTATTTTACC
>JAODUJ010268833.1:0-10200 GCA_027564615.1 Psolus chitonoides
ACAGCGATTGCGTGGTGTTACAGTCACATATTCGGTCGTCTGATGAAAAGCGCGGGAACATTCCGCCACGAGCGACAACCAGGGATGATACCACAGATCCGAGCTCGTCGTAGGGTAGCTAAGATGCTCATCACAATAACCGTGTTCTTTGCCGTCTGCTGGTTGCCGTACTTTCTGTGGTCCCTCTGGTTCCAGTATTTCTCTACGCATGCGAGAATGAGCCCACTCCTCGACGTCTTCAGACACGTCCATTTCTTCATGGCGTTGATCAATTCGAGCACTAACCCAATCATCGTCTATGCCATGAGTTCTACCCACAGGCGCGCCCTACGGAGTACTTTTTGTAGGCGTGCTGCGAATAATCAGCCCATTTCCGCTAATAGAAACGCAACGATCATGAGTAAAACGTACGCAACAGAGGGTATCCAGATGAGGAACCGAGTCGCGTTAAGAGGACAAGGGACAGACATCTCTGATATTACAAGGGAGGCACATAGTTACTTACCGGGGAGAAAGGTACACTGGCATATGGAACGTAAAGCCAGCAAGACTCAAGGAGAACAAATCTGGTAATACCAGTTGCAACTCTGAATTACCCCAGTTAGGGTAACACCTAACCATAGACGCATTCAATATGGAAAGTTACACTACTACTATTGCGAGACCCCTGAACGCTGCTGCAATTGATGTAGCTCAAACCAATGATAAGAGGGTTGTCAATTGCAGCTCCTTTTTTCGTGAGTCTTGCAAATGCTTCGGAAGGAGCTCATGTGGGGCTGTGTGTTCCTAAATTGTTAATCTATCCAATCCACACAGTACCATTTTTGTTGTGAGGTAGAAAGTTAAAAATAACCCAGGCCTCTGATCTTTCTCTCCAAAGGTTACGTCATTCTGTGTCGAACTGGGCTGCCTAACCCAATGCTTAGCCCAATTGACATATAAATTATCTGCCTACACTTTTCTCTGCCTAAATGTCAAACAATACAACATTTATAACTTCTTCAAACAGCAATATCTTCTGAAAGTAAAGTTGTTTTTGTGATTGTATGATAATATTGTATGATCTCATCAACAAATAATAACATTACATTCTCATATCCTCGGCTGAAAATGCAAACTTACTGAGCTCCATTGAAGGAGAATTAATTCTGGAAATTTCTTAATGAAATAAGAAGCAGAAGTGCATGATGAACATCTCCCCAAAAATCCCCCCAAAAATATTGTTACCTCCCCGAGTTATATGTGTTTGAAACTCAGAGAAGGGTGCTGCCATTTTTGCCTCAGATGAATGTAAACAGACTTGAGTAAGTCGAATTGGGATGTCACACAACACTTGGCAGTAGAAATTTGATTTATTCCTTTATTTTCTTTATCTATAACTCCCATGAATGCACATACCAATGTACACTTCTATTGTGAATTACTGAGGTGTATCTTGCAAAGATCGAATTAATATTGATTTAGTTTGAATTCATGCATACCTTTTTGGAATACTTGACTACAACTTATAAAGAAATACAAAAGCTTAGCAATTACAAGGGGACAGGTGACATCACAATCTTTATCAAAATGGTAGCGGCCTGCTTGACTTTTATGAACTTGCAAATTGGAATATCTCAGAAAGTAAACACTATTTTTTGATGAGATTTGGTGAAGATGTCCATCACACGTTATTCTCTCATTTACGGATTCAATGTACTAACGTTCCCAGTGGAGGAGGGGGTGTCTCCAACTTTGCTAAGTACATTCCTGGTTTTGTCGGTAAATGTTTACACTTATCGGTATATTCCCGCTATGCAGAACACACATACCATGTATGAGTTCAATTGACGTTTCCCTTATCAAGTTATGGTGGTTACACAGTTGTTGGTGTTAGACCTCTGTTGACCTCATATGACTTTTGACAGCAACTAAAAACACTAAGGACCATGTACTAACTTTGGTGAACACACATACCAAGTATGAGCTCAATTAAAGTTTGCCCAATTAAGTTACGGTGGTTACAAGGTTTCTAGTGTTTTACCTCCGTTGACCTGACATCAGTTTTGACCTCAACCAAAATCAATAGGGACCACGAACTTACTATGACAAACATACATACCAAGTATGAGCTCAGTTCAAGTTTATCCCATCAAGTTATGATGGTAACAAGGGTGTTGGTGTTTGACCTATGTTGACCTCAGATGACCTTTGACCTCAACTAAAGTCAATAGGGACTATGAACTTACTATGGCAAGCATACATACCAAGTATGAGCACGTTTCAGGTTTGCCCTATCAAGTTATGGTGGTTATAAGATTGTTTAGTGTTTGACCTCTGTTACCCTTAGATGACCTTTCACCTCAACCCAAAGTTTATCCTATCAAGTTATGGTGGTAACAAGGGTGTTGGTGTTTGACCTCTGTTGACCATATGACCTTTGATCTCAACAAAAAACAACAGAGACCATGAAATAACCTCCATGAACGCACATAAGAAGAATGAGCTCAATTGAAGTATGCCCTATCAAGTTACAGTGGTTATAAAGTTTTCACTATTTGACCTATGTTGACCTCAGATGACCTTTGACTTCAACCTAAAACAATGGGGACCATGTACTCACTATGGGTCATCCACTACCCAAGTATGGAAAGGGTCCGATCTTGCATCATTCAGTTATCGTGGTTACAAGCAGGCGTCACCCACACACACACATGTACATTTAGGCGCTGTCAAACGAGGACCCATATTTTTACCATCTGACCGTGGACGGCTGCATATTAATACGGCGGTTGGTATACTGATAGATAATGATGTGCTTTGGTTCAGCAAAGAATGAGGGCGCTCATAATTTTTTCTATGAACATATATCTACCCAATTTTGAGTGTGGGTGTGATTTTTCAGAGAGAATCGTCGACGTTCGTACAACACACATACACCTTCCAACAAGGACGTAATCCACGAGCTATCAAAACGTGGACTCTCTTCATAATCGAAATATACTTCAATAGTACCATCATCTAGTCCGAGGGGTTATGTTGAGCCATTAAAACAAACGAGGACGGTCCTCGGTGGCAGGTGCGTCCTCGATTGGATAAGGTGAATTTATACACACTCACACTCACACTCACGCACACGCACATACAGACACACACACATATAACATGCGTGACTGCATAGATTTGTTGGCCTCTGGCAAGGAACGAGAAGTGTGGGTCCTGACTCCTGACTCCACTGACCCCACTGACCCCCAGGACCTACGCGGAGGTTCCTCTCCCCTACTCTCGACGCCTTGCTACGGTAATGATTCTGCTCATAGCGCCAAGTGACGAGGCCCGCGTGGCCAGGGAAAGAGGTGGGTGTGATCCACTCCAGGATAAATCAGTGTAAATTATTCTGGCCACATAGCAGAGGACCTATCGGAGGAATATGGCCTCATCATCCACCCCGATAAAAACTGTATACATGATAATCGAGCCAACAGTGGGCGTTGACACCATCACCTACCGCCAGACAACTATTCCTCGCTCACACTCCTTCAGTCCTTTCGCTACTTGGGCTTCACAATTACACACGACTTGAATGGCAGTCAAGAGCTACGAATGCGCAAGGCTGCTTTACAACGGTGCAGTTATCTCCATTCGCCTCGAGTCTCGACCACAACGAAAATTCACTTGGCTCAAGCTCTTATCCAATCCAAAGTTCTTCATGGTGCCAGCACACTGACACTCAGGCAAACGACATCAATCGGATTGACAGCTTTGGTCGGACTATCTGGCGACTTCTTCTAGGGATTTCCTGGAGAGACTATGTTAGCAACGGCCAGCTCGAAGCGCTCATTTGTGTTAGATGGTGTCTGTCAGCTCAGCTCAGCTGACATTGTGTTGGCACGTACGGAAGGCCAAGAGGTTTGCTCATGTCATCAGACAAGGAGGTTTTGCTGCTACAGTGGTGGATGGCATGGCTGCCGGCGCATGCGAGGACGTCCGAAAGCCCGCTGGATTGATGACTTCAAGAAATGGATAGGCCAATCATCGGAGGATCTCAAAGTGTCTGGTATGCCACGGCATCCCATCACGTCCAACGCGGTTCCACACATGGACACTTACAGCTCACGAGAGAGGAGCCAACGTTTTTAACACGGCGTTCAATGATGATGAGTAGAGGAACAGGAGACAACCTTGAGAAGATCATAATTCAAGGCACTTTTGGAAAGACACAAAGGAAAGGAAGACCCACGCTAAGAAAGAGTGATGGACCTAAAAGAAAACACTGGATACTTTCTCAATACACTCTAACGGATGACAGAAGATGGGCAACGTTTGAACAGGTGAATAGGTCAGTCATGACATACGACAGCGACGTTTTGTACAGGAGTGTGTGAGGTATCCGTGTGTCATATGATGTTAATTATTGCATGAGACAACGTTTCGGTGGGAGTATTCGTATACTAAACGATTGATTAGTGATAGACCTCATGTACAAGTTGAAAATTGTCTCTGCGTACACATGAAGCCCTTCTCAAGCTCCCCTCAAGCCTGTTTTCCCAAAAATCCAGCTTGAAGGGGGCTTGAGTTGTTGTTCTTTTCACGTGTGGACACAAACAGGCTTGGGCTCAGAAAATCTTTCCTCTGTAGGTAGCTTAGCCAGGCTCAGGGTTGCCATTCTCTGTCACAGAGCAGTGACAAGAGGTGATTAATGACTTTGACCCAGTTTCTTGCTTGTATCCTGTTGGAAATGCTATTGTAACTATTGTCTATATATTGCTAATTTGGGGTAAAGTTTGTAGGATGAATCTTTGGAATTGATCTACAGAGCTAATACCCATCACCGTTACAGTCTGTGTAGCAGGCTTGGTGTGGACATAATAAATATTAAGCTGGCTTGAGACCGACCTTATACTATAACCCACTGATGAAGGGACCTTCTTCATGTGAACGCAGTGTGTGAGATTTGTTTGTGATAATGTCAGTGTTCTTAGATGCAAAATGGTACAATATTGAATTGTTTTGTTGCTTCAGTAAATGAAACATAATGTGAGACTCAATGTCCCTCATGGGCCGGGGTTTTCTAAACAGCGGGCGCAAGTACTGGAGCCTGCGGGCCGTCATGTTTTTTTCGACTCCTAATTTATGGTCATATGCAGACGTAGTTTTTGTTAGGCTTCCCCATGGCGAAAGCCTCTGTATAGTGTTAACTCATGATTATTATCCAACAGCTTGTCGTGAAACTAACTAAACTCCATATTCGCATCCATATTCGCATAATCCATTGTCAAGGCCGTAATCTCAATCGGCACATCGTGTCCAGTTGCATTTTAATTTGAGAGATGATGGTTTTGTTTCAAAGCTATAAATTAGTCGTACGACCTTACCACCACTCATCAGTATGGTCATAAAAGTTGTCTTAATATGAGCAATAAAATCGATTTGGGTAATCCCTTTTTTTTCTTTCCACTGTATTGACATTTCAAGTTATAATATAACATGGAACTGATCTGACATCATTGTGGATAAACGGTCAAAGTGTTCATTCTTCTTTAATATAAAATATTCAACATCCAACTCAAAGTAAAACCTGTAGTAAAAAGCTGCAGCATCTGGGATAGTGTATCTTATTTTGTTATAAAAAATAAATTTCTTTGCGTAAAGAATTAGGGAATCAATTCTATTAGTGATTTCATCATGATACCCGAGGAAGACATATTTGAAAAATAAGTTATAATTACTATTTGTACAATGCGCAAAAAGCATCGTCCCAAAACTGGCTAACATGAGGACACTCACAAAAAGATGAATAAAAGTTTCTTCTCTCTGTTTACAAAACGTACAGAACGGAGAATCATCAAGTTTTTTTTAAATAAAAGATTTAATTGACACCTAAAAATCTATAAAGAAAACAGAGCTGGAAATATGACACTTTGGTGTTACGAACAGCATTATGAGGCAAAAGAAAGACGGCCTCCTAATTAAGGTCAATGTTATTAAACTGAGCCAGTGAACCCCATTACTCAATACAATTCGGGGGTGCTAATGTTTTGAATAAAATGTCCGTAAACTATTTGTGTAATTTTAGATTTACGGAGTAACAACAAATGATTCGCCTCGCTTTTGGAAATAGTATTGGTAACAGTAATATTGTGACAATGCTTACGAATTGTCAAAACCAAGTCAAAATAAGTAGTAATTGTGAAATTTGGTGACATCATATTTTTCTTGAAAATGATTATAAGAAATTGAATTACCGGTATCAGTAATGAAATCTTTAATATAAATCAAATTTTGCATTAGACCAAGGTGAAAGAATGATCTATTAATAATTTCAAATTATCATTATTGAGCATAATATCTTCCCCGCCGCTAACAACATTACGGAAATTAAAATTCGCCCAAGCTTCGCAGACTTTACCACGAGAGACTGTCTCTTTATTGAAATGACAAGATTTACCATGAGGCTTTGAAGAGATATAAAAGAATAATTTCCAATGACCCTTATGATTATCAAGTAGCTTTTTATCCATGAACACTATTGTGTTTCGTATTAATGATTGTTGACCTTTTGATCTTATCCATTTATTGGACCAAATAAACTCGAGCGCCGCACCAGCCGCACCGGCTTCGACGGGCCTGCAATGAATAACAAAACTGTAATGCTCTACTCCAGTTCCCGATTCATGAAGCACATATATGTGCACAGAGGAAGCACATATTACTTCCCCTGTTCTCAAAAGCGGTCAGAGCCATCCCATGCTGCAAAGAATATTGGCGTCGTAATATTACTCTTCTTTGAATTTGAGTAGCCACGTGGATCGTATTCGCAAAGCCGCAATCATATCCACCTATATAACCCGTACACCAACTCATCTTGGTCATTGGCCAAATCTATTTTCTCTGTTTCGAACACTTACCCATCGCGGATGTGTTGCTGCCCTTTTCATCTTCTTCCGTTATTTGTTTGGGCAATGGTCTGTTGAGCTGCACTCTGTCATGTCTCCACTATTCGTTCTTGCTCGTTTAACCTGGTCGACTCGCACCAACCATCAGTACACTGATTGTACCACCTCTATTCGCACTGTGTTTCACTCTTACTCTTTCATCATTAGAACCTCATATATCTAGAATTCTCTCCCATCTTCTTGCTTCCCTCCCACATACAATCTCCAGGCCTTCAAATCGTATGTCAACAAGCTATCTCTAACCACTTTTTCCCAATTTGTTCTTTGCCGGGCCTAGTCATGGGGTTTACCTTTTCCCCTGCATCATCCAATAAAAAATAGCCATAAAGAAGATCGGCCAACTTCGGACAGGTCATTGATACTGGGTACTGACACCACCAGTCGCCTTGTTCACGCTTTTGTCACCTCCAAATTGGATTCCTGTAACTTCTATATGGACTACCTGCATACGAAACTCTATAGTCTCTCATATCTCGTGTTCCTCACTCTCATCATATTTTCTCCACCTTATGTGATTTAGATTGGCTTCCCATTTGTGGCGTATTATTCTCCTTTTGACCTTCAAAGCTAATCCGGATTATCTCTCATTCTATTAGAACTCGTTCAGTCTCATTTCGCCAGCTTTAGAACATTACGATCCTCGAGACTCTCACCTCTTATTATGATTACAGGGACACTATTTCCTCGAGATAATATGCGCATATTTTCTCACGCCTCTGCCTCATTATGCAACGATATCCCTCTGAGAGCACCCAATCCTCCCACATAGGAATGCCGAGTGATCTTCTGAGGCAACTACTAGCTACAACGACAACAATGGAATCAATCAAGTTAAACGTCCTTGTTTATGAATAGGTCAGGGAACAACACAGGATTAGATGAATAGGTTAGGGAACGAATGCAGGTAAATACCTGCAGGGATGACTGCTGATAGTCAGATAGTAGCTGCCTCGGATGATCATCTAGGCTAGGTGATGCTAATTGGCTGCTGAGAGCATAGACGTTTTTAAATCCCACTGCTCAAATCTCGTTTGTTTAGTATTGTTCCGATTGATCCTTACTCTCGTGTCATTTTTCGTTTTGATGGTGCCGTTTTCTGGTTAGTGATGCCCTTTTGGACATTGACTTCTAGGCAACAAATAATTTGAAACGTGTTTAAGGCATATATTTGTTTTGTAGGGGTGGGATGAGGTGTATTTCATCGACATTAACTTTCAATTAAAGGGAACAAATTCAGGTAAATACCTGCAGGGGTGACTGCTGGTATTCAGCTAGTAGCTGCCTCGGGTGATCATCTAGCCCAAATAACCTCGTTTCCAATAATACACTCTGGAAATTTCGCTCGATCCGCGCGCGAGGTGCCCTGCTGATATGTTTCCCCCTCAACGAAAAAACGGTCGCGCCGGCTATGTTTGCTATCATGTTTTTTTCTTCCCTGTGCTTCGAGGCTCTTGCAGTTTGCGCTTTATACGCATCTAGTTATTATTATTATTACAATTGAAAGCGAGTAGTTAATTCCTCCTCAATATAACGCAAGATGATAATTAAGTGCCATATCACTCCAAGCTATGGGCATACTGTGCTGTAGACCTATACATCTTCGAGACAGAGGTAAGTTCCTTTTATGGAACCCTAACGCCTATACTCAGCCGGGCATTGCCGATTTTTCAACTCACACCCAGTCTCTCGCCTTAAACCCACGACTAAGGTGGCAATACACGCTTTTAAAGACTTGAGCCTGTTGTAAAAATCACTTTTTCAATACCAAAGTGCCAAATCCAGGCTTCTAGGAGTTAAAAGAGCCCATATTTTTTACGGTCAGCCCTAACAATACGCATTGAAGTGACCTTGAGGCTTGAGGAAATACGGAAGCTGAAAAGTTTAACGTAATCTCGTCGGGGTTACAGACAATCTCAGAACTAATGAATCGACACGAATTCTCAACTGATGCTATATACATTGCGAGTAAAGTTGGGTGAGGTGTTGATTTTTTTTTAGTTTTATTTTTTTTAATTTTTTGCTCTTGTCATTGATATGCTGAATACAACAGTAACTTGCTTAACAGCCCAAAAAGGTGAACTGAATAAAAGGTCTGTCACGGATCAGTCTTTCTCAACTGATGCTATACATTAGGTAGTTAGGTAAAGACTTGTTGAGTTTCCTTTTTTGTTGGTTGTTTTACATTGACGTTTTTTGCTCTTGTCATTAATACGCTGACTACGCCAGTAACTTGCTTCATAACAACCTAAAAAAGTGCACTGAATAAGTTTAACATATGTCTGTTGTTATGGATCATTCTACTTCTGTCGGGTTTTTTATTCTAAATTTCGCACTTTTACAAAGTTCGAGGGACCAGCGAACAGAACGAAAAGTTCTTATGTTAAACAACTGCTTGACGACTCCTTTTGTCGGAGGAGGGGCGTAAAATTTGCCTGGCGAAGAGATGAACTCGGAATTAGAGTCAAGCTAAAAGTCGGTCCATCTCTCTCAGTTCGGTAAATTGATGATCGAAGCTGTTTATTTGATTCCAAATGAACTGTACTGGGACTTATGTAGGATATATGTAGGCTCTAACAAGTATTCGCGTGTGTAGTATAATGTTACGATATACTATCCCCGCGGGATGAACCGAATGTAAGATATGTCTTAGTGCTGTATACATTGCGACTATGAACATGGTATGACCAGTATAATGCGGAATGATTACAGTGTAATTATCGTTAGGAATGGATGGGCTAATACGGAATGATTAGCAGGCTTTCACGGTGTAATTATCACTAATAATCGATGACAGTATTTCCAACAACCCTAGAACTGCGACTTTGTCGTTTTTTGAAAATGTGCCTATAAAGGAGCGCCCTTTTCCACGTTTTCAGAAAATGCAATTCTCAAGCTTAATTTGTCTTTGTAAACTGGAATGATTTGTTTATGCACATCGCCCCCCCCCCCCCCCCAGTAGCCGAGAGTTCCGCAGTTCGATAATTACTCACTGCAATTGGGCCCGAGAAGGGACTGAGGAAATGGGGAAATTTGAGTAGACGGGAAAAAATAATCGCTTGTCTTGCGTAATTCAATATCGTTTGTGTTAAAATGTCTCTGAAGATCTGAAAAACTCCTAAAAAATTCGCGCGCTCCGCGGTGGTGCTTACTTCAGCAAATGTTTTCACGTGCTGTCGGTTGTGCGAAATGAGCCGTTCATAACCCGAAGATGGCGCGCTCTCATTATGTTATTAGGCTAATATTCAAACCTTTCTTCTTACGTACC
>JAODUJ010268944.1:0-10200 GCA_027564615.1 Psolus chitonoides
ATTTCTAACAAAGTGACATGGGGAAGGGCGAACCCATAGTTCCCGCACGAAAGTGAAACAACCCTCATGCACAAAGTGCTAGGAGAAAGAAGAAAGATCAAGCCTAATAATCACAGATTTAAAAAGCTGAAGATTGAAAGTGGGCGGGAACACATGCTGAGGGAGCATATTCCAGGCACGTGAAGTTTTCGGTACGGTGGCGAGGAATACGCATCCGAAAAGGATGACCAGACGAAGATGAACGTGTAGTAGCCTACGGGCCATCTGAAGCAGTGGAGGAACAGCACCCCGAAGTTCAGAGGAGCACTGACTACGAAATTAACGATAGAGACACCTACCTACGATGAGACAAAGTCGGAAGAGTGGCAGTGATAGAGTCATCATTAATGAGACGAATACGAATAGCCTTTCTCTTAACGTGAGAATTACAAGACAAATTACTGGAATTTTTGAAGACATGTTTACTTTAGCACACCTGTATTTTGAAACAGCAATATATCGGCCAGTGATATCCTGACGTCCCTCGCAAAGGGAGGACTAAGTAAACAGGTAGAACTGTTTCGACATGTATGTTCTGATCCGTCGTACTGCTACAACTCTATAAACTATGTATGACAGTCGCCTATGATATTGACTATGATGGTTATATAATACCGTGATCAGCTAACTTTTCGTAGTTTTTCGCCAATATCTCCGCTATTTTATTACTGACATCCAGAGGAATATTAACACCAACCGAAACATTATTTCAGGCCCTTTCAAATGATATAGGTTGTGTGTGAAATGGATGCAATAACTATTCAGTGACAATATACACTTTCTGTAGCCTGTTTCTTCGATTTTTTACCAAATTTAGCGCACCCGTCTTCAAATGGAAACTGTCACTAAAAGTAAAACGAAAAGTCCCGCTAAAAGTCACGAGTTAAACGACATCATAATTTTCCGATTCAATCTTTCCATGGGGACCGTGACAGTACAACAGTGAGTTGCAACTTTCGAAGAGGAATTTACGAAAATCGAACTCATCATAATTAATGGCTGACAAAAAATTCCACTAGCTTAGGATATGCTAAAAGTACAATACAACCTTTGGGCTAACAAGTTTGTGTTGCTAGGTAGGGGGAAAGTTCAGTACTGTCAATACTGTCAGTACAGTATTGACAGTACTGTACATACGCGATTGGCCTAATTCGATTCCCGTTCCTGTCGCGCGTGCGCTCCACGGATTTTCAATTGGGCCGGGAACAGCTCTGCTATTATAACAAAATGAATCGAGACAAAGTGAATCGAGACAATAAAATGGAAGGAGACAGCAAAATGAGAGGAGAGAACAAAATGAATCGAGACAACAAAATAAGGAGACAGCAAAATGAAAGGAGACAACAAAATGAAAGGAGACAGCAAAATGAAAGGAGACAACAAAATGGAAGGAGACAGCAAAATGAAAGGAGACAACAAAATGGAAGGAGACAGCAAAATGAGAGGAGACAACAAAATGAAAGAGACAGCAAAATGACAGGAGACAACAAAATGAGAGGAGACAGCAAAATGAAACGAGACAACAAAATGAAAGGAGACAGCAAAATGAAAGGAGACAACAAAACGAATGGAGACATCAAAATGAAAGGAGACAACAAAATGAAAGGAGACAGCAAACGGAAAGGAGACAACAAACTGAAAGGAGACAACCAAATGAGAGGAGACAACAAAATAGAAGGAGACAACAAAATAAAGGAGACAGCACACAGAAAAGAGACAACAAAATGAAGGGAGACAGCAAAATGAAAGGAGACAACAAAATAATAGGAGACAACCAAATGAAAGGAGACAACAAACTTAAAGGAGACAACAAAACGAGAGGAGACAACCAAATGAAAGGAGACAGCGAAATGAAAGGAAACAACAAAATGAAAGGAGACAGCAAAATGGAAAAAGACAACAAAATGAAGAAGACAACAAAATAAGAGGAGACAACCAAATAAATGGAGACAACCAAATAAAAGGAGACAGCAAAATGAAAGGAGACAGCAAAATAAAAGGAGACAACAAAGTTAAAGGAGACAGCAAAATGAATCGAGACAACAAAATGAATCGAGACCACAAAAGGAGAGAACAAAATGAAAGGAGACCAAATTAAAGGAGGCAACAAAATACATGCCCTTTTGGCGTTCCATGGTATACTGGTTACACTGGTTACCGATCAGTCTACGTATTAACTACGAAATTCTCATTTTAGTCTTCCGTGCACTAATTAAGCTACTATGCAACAAAGTTCCAATATTGCCCGAATTTCAGCATGTAGCGTTTCGGTATGTTTCACGCTCCCTCTAAATTGGTTATGGAATGGTATTTTAGCACATGCAAACATGATTCGCCCCCTCACTTCTGGGTCCACCACTGTGAACCACATAATAATAACAGTATTAAAGGTAGCAATGTATATTTTTGTTTATTTGACCGTAATCTTTGTTTCATCGTTACTTTTATTTTATTGCAAAGCAGAAAAGTTTAAATTATATGTAAATACTTCCACCCTCAAACTCTTTGGGCACATCAAAACATCGACCAAAGGCTTATCCAAAGTGGTTTGGAAGGACTGGTTGAGGGTAGAAGAAATCGTGGTGCACCGAACAGGGCCGCTTTAACAGATTATCGGGCCCGGGGCAAAGTAATATGATGGGGCTCCTATATAGAGAGAGGCAAGACTGAAGTCAAGTTAGAGAATCACATTGCATGCCTTGCGCAAGGCGAACTGGTGAATAACTTCTGTCAAATTGGAACCACGAATATATCAGATTCCATGCTGGTGCTATTAATATGAGTAAGACGAGTCTGGCCCATGGTAGTGCCCATCAAGTTTTATCAGTTTGAGTTTGGAAAAAGATCGTTCGCCGCTGCAATTCGCTACCATAACGGAAACGTAGCCTGAACGTCTTTGTCGATAATGAGAGTACATAAACTGCTCCATGCTACATGGTTCTTCCTTTTGATCCACAAATACGTTGACAAAAGACTGGAACTGAAGCAGCTCATCGCTGAAATTCTCATCTATATAACTCCTCAGAGTTTTGCAGCATCTCGAATTGCGTCTGGTTGCATCGTCGGACAATGTAATGAAAAGCCGAAGCGATCGCAAACTTCACGATAGGCAACGATACGACGTTCCAGTTGTACGCCAATAGTATCAATACATTGGAGAAAACACTTTGTTCGAAAGGCTTATTCCCCTGGCCTACTGTCAGCTTATCCTCTTCTGCGTGACCATAGTCAAGCCAGCTTCATCAAATTCCTCAAATCGATTGCGTTGAAGCTGAACAAATTCCACCAGCGACTACAATACACACACAGCAACGTTCCAATTGAGGTGTAGGCCTACTGCCTTTAACGTTTTACTGCTGTTACATAGTGCTGTTGTTGAACGCTGCAGGATGACGTTCCAGAATTGTGCAAAAACTCCCTCATTTTAAGCATGGTCATTTTGTCGTACAGGCCCCGTGTTTTGCACCGGCAGTCGGGTCTTCTGATACCTCAAACAACATATCCATTATGTCTTCGTAGCCGTTAACTAACGCATAACACGCATCGGCGCGACACGACCAACAAGTGTCACTCAGTTTCGTGGGCATCGAAACAGAAAGGTCTTTCACCCTAAGTTTGTCTATAAGATTTTTAAACCGACAAGTCGAAGCAGTGGAAAAGACATACAGTGCTTGTACAAGATCAAAGAAGGCAACAGCCTGAGTGCAAGCACCCGCAGCTTCTATGCCGACTGGGTTAAGTAAATGTCCAAAGCAAGGCACATACGTCGCGAATTCATTCCGTGAACATATTCTAGCCTGCATGCCCCGATAGCGGCCCGAATATTACTGGCGTTGCCATAGCTCTGACCACGACACTGCAACAGCCTTGTATGTCAAGCCCAATACAGTCGCAAATCGTTAACAATGCGTTCAGTTGATAATTTCTTCTCCCTTGTGCCCCGTTGACTCCAAAAAGGTCAGATAACGCTCCACGTGATTGGTACCTTCGATGTATCATAGAATAACTGCCAGTTGGTCTTTCAGGTCTTTGTGAGCGTTGTCTTCAGATGAATCAACAGATATTGAGTACCGTTGTATTTGGCTGCCTTCACGCGGCGACAAGAACTTCCAACGTTTTTGTACCCATGATCTCTATTCTATAATAACAGTGTTTCACTGGTCACGTGATTTGTTACGTCATCGTAGAAAATTAAAGGAGGGAGAACTTTTCTGTGATTTTTAATGTATTTACTGAAATGCTACAGAAAATCAGTTATTTGTAGTCTAGGGATTTTCTAATTGATTTGAGACCAAACTTTCGCAAATGAAAATGTCAAGTCGCTACCTGCCAAATTTACCCCGTGTGCCAAAGTTACTCATATTTTACCGTAGTTCCCTCGCCCATGGGGGGCCCTAAAGCCGGGGGACACGGGCAGTTGTCTCTTTTGCCCCATTGATAAAGCGGCCCTGGCGCCCAAGCGAAGGTGTGGAGAGCTCTTGATCCATGTGTAGATGCGCAGTCTGCAACTTTGCGAGGTAGCAAAACACGATGATGATTTCCACCATCAGTGCATAGCGTGTTTACAGGAGCTCGGTGAGTTCGTAGGGTGCCAGAATGTTATCCGGTCTAATCTAAAAATGAGTAGTCTTGTGTGTTAGAGAATAAAACAATTACCCCGGCCTGTGATCTTCATTTTGAAAAATGATATCAGTTAATGAAGAAACGAGCTACAAAGCTGCCAGTGTAAAAGCTGCCCGGTTCTATCTACTCCCTAAAATCCACAAAGCCGGTAATCCAGAAAGGCCCATCATTTCCAGTAACGGACCCCCCACTGAAAACATTTATCTCTATGTTGATCACTTTCTTAAACAATCCTAAACAATGAAGCAGATTCTGTCCTATATCCATGACACTCCTGATTTTCTGAGGAAACTTGAAGCATCAAAGACCTCATGTCTAGTACAGCCTCCATAGGCACAGTAGATGTGTCTTCTCTCTACACTAACATCCCACACGATGAATGAATTGCAGCTAGTCGTGCTTCCCTTTCCGGCAGTGGTCATTCCAAACTTCATATGTCCAAGCTGAAGGAACTCACGCATCATGTACTTACCAAAAACAACTTTACCTTCATGAACATGTATAGGCCAACTTGCAAACACACAATAGGTATGCTGCTATGAGTATATGGCTACCTCATGGGCTTGCCTGTTTATGTACAGATTTGAAGAGCAGATGATAGAGGCTGCCCCTGCCGCCCTTACATCAGGTGGCGATACATCGATTATGTGTTCTTTGAATGATGACGAGTACAGCCTACTTTCCTTTGTTGATCACATCATTTTCTCCCACAGGACCATCACGTTATCCACGAATATTCTCACCAACATATTGACTTACTCGATATGACTATCCACAAAGAGATCTACACACCAAACCTGCTGATACACACCAATATCGTCATGCCTCCAGCTGTCATCCATACCACTCCAATACAGGGATTGCCATGAGCCAAGCCCTACGCCACCGCCGTATTTGATCTTCTAACTCCTCTTTCTCACAACATGTACACAACTTTCATCAGCACCTTGTTTCTAGGGGGAACAGCTCCACGAGAGTAAGAAGAGCCATCGAGAAAGTTCGTTTCCTTTCCAGGAGAAGCAGAAGAGCTCTGACCCCAACCCCGGGATCCCTCTTGTAGTCACTCTGCACCCGAGTATCCCTCATTCTCTTGCAAATCATTGTTGATAACCACCATATCTTTCACACTTCAGATCGTCTACAGCAAGCCATCTCTGACAAATCTCACTTTGCTTTCAAACTCCACCGCAACCTCCGTGATCTGCTTGCCAGTGTCTCGGTCTCCTCTCTGGCTTCCAACCCTACTCCCATCCAGCATGGCACTTTCCAATGTAACTTCATTTCAATGTGTGCTAGGTATTAAACCCCTAGGTAACAGATGAAGTGCGTCTTAGCAGGGAGAGAGTTTGGATGCACCGCCTCCGCACCATAATACCTTGTTGTCTCACCATGTTATAACAGGATACAGTACTTACTGGTTAGGGTTAGGTTTTACGGTGTTAACAAATTGTTAACACACCCCAGTAACTACTGGAGAAAGTGATCAACCATGCAACAGTAATTACTGTGGCGGCTATGCAAATCGGTTGCGTTTAGCCCTTTGGTCTTTGCGAAAGACTGCTCCAAAGTTGAAACGTCAGGCCCATAGAGTGTTACTGCGTTTACCTATATTGTTTTTTAGTGGACAAACAGTTTTGAACAGATCTATTTTCATTCGAATATATAAATGGAAGGGGTATAATTTTTACTGGAAAAAAATCCGATCCACTGTAGGCCTACTGATCCCACGGCCATGTAATGAATAGAGCAGTCGCTTCAGGTATTAAGAAATATATAAAGTGATAGGATTGAACGAGTTTAATTTTATCAGTGCATGCTGTTTCTAGAAGTGTCAAAATAGAAAAATCTGCAGGGGTCCATTGTGTACCGTTGTAATTTCATAAAGCACGTGACCCGTGTAATCTTAATGCCAGGGATGATGATGCAGGGTTATGCACGGACTGGGCCTTCTCGCACGACTTGCAGATTACCTTTACTAACCCTCTATCTACGGGAGTCAGTGGGGGATAGTCGAGCGATCCCATACACACTATATCGTATACCTCACGTTTTCTTCCCGACGAAATGGTCAACTGGAGGGACAATGGGAGTCGGGGCAGGCGTCTAGAACGCAGCACAGGTGTTATGTTACGTCACATATTTGAACATCGCGGTAAGCATCGTAGTGACGAGCTCCGCGTGAGCGAGTACAGAGTATACATCCTGTACCGTGTCTGTAGCAAATATTGCCACGTTCGCGGTTATAATGTTAACTTGGCATGGACTAGATTCAGGTATCTAAGGGTTTAGGAAGCTACTATGGCTTATCGAGGAACCCTGAAGCTATGTGTCATCATGGATGTACATCGGCGAAAGCTCGCCTTCTCTCTTCGAACAGTGCTCAGAGCGTAACGGGGTAGGCGTGTAACTATTACAATCCTATCCTGCTCCCGGGACGCCATTTAACGTCTCAGATGTTAGCCACTTTCCTAGCTGAAAAAGGTGGTAGCAACCTGTCCGTCACCGCTGAAGAACAGCCGTGCCGAACCAACGAACCTATTTCCCCCGAATTAATTGCTTCCCACTACAACGAAACCACCAGAAACTGCCGTACAGCAAGCACCAATGCACGAGTGGTATTGGCCTCTTCAGTGCAGGCGGAACACTCCACCACGCTAACAACAAAGACCGCAACAGCAGCATACGTGTACATTCGCTCACTCAAACTACTACCCTGGCAACCAGCGGTGTTCCGTTAGTTACCTAACAGGTGCCTATTTATTCACCTGGGTAGAGAGGGAAATCGAGATGAAGTGCCTTCTCGCAGGACGCAACATGACTGAGACTCGCTCGATCGCTGAATCACAAGACTTGCTCCTTAATCATTATGTGACCTTAGCCAGGTTTAATATATGACGAACGATACTACGGATTAAAATAATTACAAGAACGATTTCATCACCTAAACAACACGTGCGCATCATCATAAATAAAATTAGTCTTTCATATTATGAAACATCATTACCTGTGTAGTTTGTGTCGATGTTTCCAGAGTATTATAATTATTATTATTGTTTTTTTCTTCTTTTTTTTCATGATGATTCCCCTCCAAAGCGTAAATTGAGAAATTAAAGGGACTGTATCGTACGTGTCTCCACAGCTTTGCAGGCCTATATTATCCTGTGTGATAAGAGTGAACCATGTGGCGTGTCAAATGGTGACCAAGAAATGAGTAGGCATACTGAGTATGTGTACTGAGTATGTGTACACACAGCGTTGTAGGTATATATTTTACTGTGTGAAACAGTGAACCATTTGGGGTGCCAAACGGTGACCACGAATGAGTACCGAGCATGTGTAGATGAGACTAATCTTTGTTCAATATAGGATAGTATATTTCTGGCTGTTTTATTTGTCTGGGTTTTCAGGCCTAGATATATTGAATTGAAAGAATTTCAATTTAAAAACTCGGTATTGGTCTTTCTTGAACTCTTGTATACCATCGTAAAAGCCGAATATTATCATTTGAGATTTATTTTTATTATTTATTATTTTCTAAAGAACCACTGTGGGAGACTGGGTCCTTGTTGACAATGACAAGAAATATTGGTAAAACCGTAAAAGGAACAATTGGCTGACCTGGTAACTTACATAGTGTGCACCTTTAAACATACTGCTTCACATTAAGACAAATCTAGCAGAAGTTTTTATTAAATGGAACATCCTCCGGGAGGTTATAGAATGCGAGACAATAGTAACCAAAACTAATTATCCTCCTACGACTTGCGAGGACTCGTGCTGGGCAAAAAATGAAACCTCGAATTTTAGGTTCAGTTCAGTTTATTATCCCGAACGTTACAGGAAATTTTACATAAATATGAATTTCATGCCTGCTACGGAACCTGATAGCGATGGAGCGAACCTGTGAAAGAACTAACGAAATTCAATATAAGTGAAGGGCGAGCATGAATACTGTGACATTTAAATATAAAGAAATAGTTTTCCTCTCTGCCGGGGAAAGTATTATTTTATGAGAAATACACGTAAAACTGATAGCATTTTCCAGTGGCGTACGGTAGTAAGCATTATCGGCGCCCGGTGGGAGTTAGGAGAAAACTTATTTTGGCGCCCACTGCATTTTTTTAAGCACAGTACCTATATAGGGACGGACCTTCATCACTATTCGGCGCCCCCTATACCCTTGCGCTCGTCGAAGACCCCCACGCACTCTGCCCACACCTCACTTCGCCACGTCTTTTCCCTCGTTTTACTCAACAGCAGTTTTTCTACTTACATTATCAATATTATGCGCGTGGTCTGGTTGTCATCCGTTGATAATAATGTATCCTAATAGAAAACCCACTAGTGGTAATGGACCCGGGGCCTATTCACCATTGGAAAACGCCAACAGTAATATAGGGCGATAGTGGCCCAATCATTATGCGCGCTTAAAATGGGTTGGGGTTAGCATTCCTGGGAATTTGTGGGCAAGTGCTCACCCCTCCCCCTCCCCCAATTGAAAATAGTCCCGTACGCTTAAGCATGCCAGTGTCACTTACGTAGAATGTGCAGTTTATAACCCAAATCGGACATGAAACCATCCAATATTGGAGCGCCCCGCGCGCAGTAGTTTTATGTTGGTGTATTAGCGTGTATAGGGCAATCAGTTCAGTGCTTTGCCTAAGGCATAAACTGCTGTTCAGTGGGCCCTGGGGGGATAGTCGACACCCAAGCCCCGGATAATATGGCCGATGACGGTAATTATGACGGTGAGGTCTGACCAGTCTAGAGTCTACATGTGGATAATACTGCCGTCTTGTGGTTATTACCAACCAGAAATCGTCCATCGGTTTTCCTATTGGTTCTATGCATTTCTCAAAATTTTCATTCCATGCGGTTATTGCCACCAACTAATATTGTGTTAGGCCATCAAAATCAAAAAGGCTCATCCATCATCAGTTTCGACAGAGCTGGAACTTCCGCAGCCAGTAGCGGCTGTAGAGGATTTGCTAGATTGGTAAATAAACCAGGGCGGAACCAGGGGCTCAGGCGCCCGACCCTTTCCATACTTTGTGTTTGCATTTTTTTACTCCGGAGAAAACATTCGAGGACTCGGCGGGGAAATAATTAAACAATAAGTGTTCTTAGAAATGAGACATTTTATTTAAAATCCAAACTTTATAGTGGTGCCGTATTTAATTCTACTTGTAGCCTTTATGGGTCGACAGTGCAGTTGGAGTATTAGTTCATATCACTTTTTTCAGCTGTGGGCAGCAGCTCTTCAAATTAGCGTATCTCCCCTTCCGTTTGTAACTAACGTTGCCAAATCTGTTAGTATCAAACGTTGCCAAATCATAAACCTCATTATGTTAGTGCATTTCCCAGGTATTTCGAGGTCAACAGGGGTAAGAACACGAAAACCATGGTTGAGCCATTAATTACCTACACCGATGGAATCGGAGTAGGTTATGTTTTTGGTCGAGTGTGTCTGTCTGTGTGTGTGTCTGTTAGTGTAGGACAATAACCTTCGATAACTCAAAAACTACTTGATGGAATCGG